>VZSF01005152.1:1136853-1195145 GCA_013398295.1 Chionis minor
TTTCTTTTTTTCCCCCCCTCATCCGCTATTTTTAGCGGGGCCAAATAAAGAGGGAGCTCATCTTACTACTCGCCGCTGGCCCGAGGTTTCGCGGGGCCCTGGCTATGTTTGGATCCGCTATTTTTAGCGGGGCCAAATAAAGAGGGAGCTCATCTTACTACTCGCCGCTGGCCCGAGGTTTCGCGGGGCCCTGGCTATGTTTGGTAAGCGCCGCCGTTGGGAGACGCGGGGCGTCCCTGCCGGAAGACCTTTGGCTCCTTCCCACATTTATTATATTCCTCCCCTTTTCTTTCTTTCATTTGTACGACTTCCTCCACGGTAGAAACGTATCCAGGCGAGAAGTGGGGAAGAAGCTCAAGGGATCCCGGTTTTCACCTTACAGAGGGAAGAACTGGGATTCAAAGGATCCTGGTTTTCACCTTATGGAGAGAAGAACTGGGATTCAAAGACCTCCCTCTGGGGCCAAGTCCCTCACCACAAGGTCCCAAGCACCCCCTTGTCCAGCCACATCTGCCTTCTTGTGTCTCCAAAGGTGCTGAAGGCTGGGAAGGTGTTGGACCTTCTGCCTTACATGGGGAGCACTGGGGAACCCCATCGCCAGCCAGGGAAACCCCCCCCCTGTTGTGGTGGGTTAATGGGGGTCACCAACACCATGGTTTCTCCTGGGCCTTGAGGTCATGGGAGCTTTCCAAAAGCTTCACCTGGCAGCACGCCAAGGAGGGGCACTTTTGGCAGCACAGGGTCTGCCCTTGGCTTGCACCCATAGAAGCAGGTGAACGTGTGTAGAAACTCGTGTTAGACCTGGCTTCAATGTAAAGATGTCCCAGACAGCAGAGCCCTGGGGAGGTCACCTTGGCAGAGCAGGTAGATGATGACAGACGTGGCATCGGTTGCAGTCACCCAACCTGTGCTGCTCGTTTGCAGCAGAGCTCCATCCTGGAGCACCTCCTGCATCCAGCGGCACCCCCTGCCCTGCCCACACCAGGTCTCTGCGCTGTGCCGCCTCATCAGGGCTCACCCAGGAGGACCACGACACATCCTCACGCCCCAAGGGCACCTCACGCTGCTGATGGACCCCGCCATGGGCAGGTTTTGGGGATTGGTATCTGCCAGCGTGAGCTCGGGTGGTACCAGCTGGATGTGGAGCTGGGGTGGGAAGTTTGCATGAAGCCCAACGAGGTGCCCCACACCCTCCGCTCCCATCAGCCATCAATGAACCTGGAGCACCGTGTGATGGAGACGCCCGCCCACGGAGTCTGCTGCACGGAGACCCGGCAGCACCGATCCCAACGGATACCTCCACTTAGGGCATCTGTGCGAGACTGTCAGGCAACACTCGGCTGAGGTTGTCGTACTTGTTGGGAGCTGATAGCAAGTCATCTAAGGATGGGAAATGCCTGCAGGAACCACCCCATAGCGCCACGAGGTGGGAAGGGCTCCCAGGAGGTCCCAGTGGTGCTTCCCCATGCCCTGATGCCTGAGATCACCAGCTCCAAGGACGATGCCAGAAATAGCTGCTGCGACTGACGCGTCTGCTCTCTGCCCTGGGCTGCTTTGGCTCTTTCTCTGCCCCAGCCAAAGGCTCTCCTGAACCTGCGCTGGGAACTTGGATTTCCCTCTGCTCCCCCAGTCCCAAGGAGAGCCCATTCCACACTGCCACTGGTCAGGTAGCCCAGGACGGGGTGTGTGGCAGCAAAACCATGAAGTCTGGTGTCCCTGAGGTGCCAGAGCCAGCTCTGCGGTGGCCACAACATGGAGCAGCCCTTAGGCAGGTCTGTCTGACCCCAGGGACCAAACCTGCCACCCTCCATGGGACCAGCAGCAGGGAGAGAGCCTGCAGGAGCGCTTCTGCCCTCTCCCCACTCCTCTGCCCCAGCCTGGTCCTCGGGACCACCGATGTCCCCTTTGCACCTTCAGCTCATTTCCCTGCAGAACAGACAGGAATTTCCTGCGGTGGCATAACCTGCATCTGTTGGGTTTTTCACCGCTTTTCCAACTGACGCCATTGGAAGCCCTTCTCCACCACAGGCCCCCTCTGAACTCATCCAGGAAGGACTTTACTCCAAATACCGGCCCAATGAGCGCAGGGGGAGATCGTTGCCTGTTACCTTCTGGGGAGCGTCTCGGGGTTTTTGAGAAACCAAGTGCCAAAAGTGACAGGTTCTCGCACTATTTTCCACCCCATCCGAAATCACAAAGTTGCCCGGGGGGAGCAGCTCCCCGTGCCCCGGCGGGACCCCGCACCGGCGGCAGGGGAGCTGTTAAGAGCCGCTCGCTATCGCAGGCGCAATCGTGCCCTTCTTTGGATTGAGGGAGTTGTTATCACATCCCTGACAGGTTCCCCGGGGTTGAGAATCCATCCCGACACCAAGATATGTTGGGAACAGGAGCAAACTATAAACGGAGACGAACCAAGAGCAAATCTGAGATATGAATTACGAGATAGTTTAAAAGCCAAACCTGCTTTTTGCACACAGATTTCTTCCCTGCACTAATAGGTTTACACCACGCTCACCCTTGAGCTCCCAGGGACTAAAATATCTGCGCTCCTCTCTGAAATGCACGGCATCTTTTTATCAGGACTTGGTCTGGAGCTTGCTCCATGCGCCAGTAATGCTGGGAGCTTGGCATGTAGGGAGTGCCAGGAGAGATGGGTCCTGAACGCTACAGCCTGCTAGACTTCACATATATAGATATATTTATTTGCATACACCCACAAATATATACATAGATACATACACATGTATGCTCATAATAATTCTGCATTAAAGCTCCTTTGCCCAAAGAAACCTGAGGAAGATGCACGGCAGACTGTAAAACCGAACCAGTTCAAAATGTTATGTGAGGGATTGCAACACTCCAAACAAAATGCAAGATGTTACTTTAAAAGAAGCAGGCTTGGGCTTTTGAATTTATGTAACCTAAACTGATTTTGTCTGTTTGAAATTGTTGTTGCGTGTGGGGAATCTCAAAGAGGCGAGGAGCAAAGCTGCAGACGTTTCCTTTGGAGTCCAAGATTACAAGCCCCTCTACTTCTCCTTGCAGCTCCAAAGCTGTTAATGGTTTGCTTCATTTTATTAACAGCAGACAAGAAGAAAAAAATTCCTCCTCGGAGCATGTGTGAGGTGACAAGTTGGATAATAACAGCTCCTTTGGAAGCTTTTATAGTACATTAGGCAAACATAGTGGATGTTTATAGACTTTTAAAAATGCTGATTATATAAAAATGCATTTATAGCCTTCTCAAATACCAAGCTACTGTAATATAAATATTTCTAATAATAAAAATCTAAAAATGCAGATTATTGACCCAATTAGAGCATTTTTTGGTATTGATTTCTGCTTTTCTTTGGGCCAAAATCTGATCTCGAACCAAAAGACTGGACAGGGGCCTGTGACAAGAGTCAGGTCACTCGAGTTGTCACACCCTGCAGAAGGTGCTGCACTTTCCTGGAATGAAGCCAAATGGACCGAACCATCCACCCCGTTCACTCTCCCAGCACCCCCAAACACCTCCAGCTCAAGGGAGCTCCTGGAAAAGCCGGACACCCGCCGGCAACCTGCTGGCCCCGCCGCCTTCCCACCTTGCTGGTGGTGAGGAGGCTCTTGGTCACCCAGTGGTTGTTGTTCCTCTGTTCTCCATAAGAACTTGGATGAATAATTAATTTCTTTATTGGCACAGAAGCTTGAATGTGGCTCTACCCTGTTCCTAGCCGATAAGGTTGCTGGGGATGTGTCTTCTCTCTTTTTCGTCTCTTTTTCATACTTTGACCCAAAATTCCCTCACTGGGTGGAATTAGCTTTTGCCAATGGCGGTTGTCTCAACACAGATAAATTATTTCCAAAAATCAAACTCTTGACAAATTGGCACATGCCTACCCAAAACAAATACCCTAAACACTAGTGAAAAGATGAGTTATTCTTTATTTTATAAAAGCAAATCTTTTCTTGACTTTGTCTTTTATTAATGACTGGGAAAGACCAGCTCTGGGCTTTGGAGCTGCCTGCGAAGTCCCCTAAGTCAGCACGAGATCTGGCTCCTACATCACACGACTACAACACCCGATATACAGCTTGACCCAAAAGAAGAGTGTTTATTTCAGTTTCATCTTCCTGAAGCTAATTTTCTTCCTTTTGGTAATTTAAGTTAATTTTTTTAATAAAAAGCACCTTTTCTGTGCAGGGTCCCACCTCGCCATTGACCGAGCCCATTGCAAAATTTCACATTATTTGAGAAAATCTCAACCCCGCCAGCAGAGACGGACCAAGGGAAGGAGCTGCCTGTGACTCTCCCACCAGATGAAAGCAGCAGCACCATTTTGCGACGTAATGGTGCTTAAAAACACACATCTCCCAACTTCTCATAGGGGCCACCTCCAGCCTTTTATGATGGACATGGATATAACACGTCTGTGTGACACACAATTCATGTGGATATGATGCAAAAGGTGCTTTTTTGTTGGGTTTTTTGTTTTGGTTTTGGGGTTTTTTTCCCCAAGCTTTTCCCTTTTGTTTGGTGTTT
Source organism: Chionis minor (assembly GCA_013398295.1). NCBI lineage: Eukaryota > Metazoa > Chordata > Aves > Charadriiformes > Chionidae > Chionis > Chionis minor. Next base: position 1,141,376 of record VZSF01005152.1, read on the forward strand.
CTGGCAAGAAAATAAAATTGTCTTCAAAACTAACGACAAACAGAAGGAATAACCCTCTTCCCGCTCAAAATCCAGATGTGGGAGACAGGAGGGTGATGCTCTCCCTTTTTTAACTGGGCAAGTGGGGCACAGAAGGGGTTGCTTTGCCCGGGGAGCGAGGACACGGCTGAGGGGTGGCGGGGCAGCCTGGGCTGCTTCTCTGCACCCTCCCGGGGAGCCCGGCCACCTCCGGGGCTTATCGGCATCTCGCTGTTGGCGGATGAAACGGTGACATTAGAGATAACTTAGCCAATTACCCGCCGGCTGACTTGAGTTCATTCACGTGTTGCGGGCTTTTTTTCATTCAGCGAGATGCACAGGTTGGGTTTTTCTTCGACTTTTTAGAAATTGTGAAATACAGCCGTCGGAGGCTGTCCTAAGGATGAAATACGGCTGTTTCACTGGCTGGCTGGGAGGTTTTTGCTATCTCTGTATGCACATAGACGCAAAACCAGCGCGTTGTTTATGACGTTTGCGTGTGTAATATAATGCTCTTTGTTTTGGAAGATATTTCTCTGAAGACACTAACCACCTCACCTCCGAACATGAATGTTTTTCAATTGTTAGAGGTTCTTTTCCTGCATTGTTGGAGCAATATTAACAATGGGCAAAAATGCAGCAGAACGAAAAGACTTTCATAGCGGTCTATCTGTTTAAGTATTTATAAAGCACCAATCTCTCAGGTACCTGGCTCTTACTGTGGTTTTAAAAGATTATAATGCTGTCATACTATAAAGGAAAGAACAAAGGACCCCTCGTAAATTTAACCAACCTCCCCCCCCGTATTTTCTAATCTGTGTGATCTCTCTGAAACCCGGGATCTTCTTTTGTGTCAGGGACATTTATGTCTTCTCCAATGTCCTTCCAACAATAAGCATTCCAGCAACAGAGATTGCATTATATACTGTGGTTTTGTTTGTGGCAGAACAAAATTAAATGAGTACATAAATTACTCTGCTCCTGAAATAAAGAAACAAGCAAAAGAGCATTTTTTTTTTAAGTGGCTTTTTTTTCTGATAGGATGAGTTAGATTTCCTGAAACCATGTGCAAATTAAAAAGTTCACAGTTCAGGCTTATTGTGAAAGCTAAATCTCAGCCTCATTTTGAGAGACGGCGTATTTAGGAAGACACATTTGGATTTCTATAAGAACTTGTAATTGGTTTCCCACAACTCCCTTGAGCGAGCACGCCTCCCGCTCCCTCCCAGATTAACACTGGTGGTGCTTAACAGCAACAAGGATGCTCATGGCTTGGTGTGCGCTACAAAAATGTCACCTGATGGTGATGAAGCACTTCACCGCTCCTCTGGAAGGACCCGTTACCTCGAATAACTCATACCTGAACCGCAGCAGTCCCGTTTGCACCCCCCAGTGCACCCAGGGTGCCAACCTCAGTGAGGTTTGGAGGAGCAAGAGCATCCTTGGAGGGATGAGGGCTGTGGCAGGGACACCAGTGGAGATGGTCCAAGTCCCCTTGAGCACCTCCACACCACCCCGCTGAGCTTGAACCTGCTCGCAGGGTTCTTATCAGGCTCCTCACCTGCAAATCTCCGGCCAGGAGTGGCTGGGGTCACCGCTGATGTTTGGCCAGAGCCAGGGCTGGGCCAGACTGGTTTGGGAGCAGAGGAACTGGGGGAGGATGGGAGAGAAACCAGATCAGGAACTGACACAAAGAGAGGCGCAGGCTGGTGGGAAAAACAAATTGCTGGACGGGCTCTGCGCTTTTTTGCTCAAACACAGCTTTACCGTGCGCACAGGGTAAGGTAACAAGATACATGATTTATTTAGCACAGAGAAAGCAGCTGTTCAGAGGAGATGCAGGAGTTTTTAAGCAATCATGTTCGGATCCTGAGGAGTCCCGTTTACAAACGCTCACTGTCTCATTTTGCCCCCTCCCTGCCTCCGGTTTGCCCGCGGTTATCTCCCTGCCAGGCTGTGCTGCCCAGATGCTTTAGGTTCTCACTCAGTATTTGCTTCTGGCTTTACTTCAGTTCCCTGAAGTTGTCGGGACTGCCTGGGTTTGAGGGTCACCCCACCACCTTTATCTAATCCGTGAGCCTGTTTCTGAGTTTCTGACAACGTCTGAGCCAAGGAAATCCTGCAGCACTGTGGCAGGGTGTGAAAAACAAGCAGCCTGCTGGAGCCAGGGGCATCCGTGAGGCTCCGCTGCCTGCCCAGGAGCAGGAGAGACATCTGCTGAGGGACCCGTTCCAGCGTCTTTGCGCCTGATGCTCTGCTGAGCCAAGCCCTTGCTCTGATCAACCTCTCTCCACAAATTCGCCTTTCCTACCGGGTCGGTGTTCCCCCTAAAATGCATTACGCAGGGCTTGTGCTGCTGAATGGGGTTGACCTCATCCATGAGGTTCATATCGCCTCCTCTTTGGTCCAGGGCTGAATAAAACCGCATCACTTCCAGCTCCAGTGGTGGTGGTGGTGCAGAGATCACCAGCTCACCGAGGCTGGGGAGTCGCCCTGGGAAGCGCGGCACGTACCCTCAGCCCTTCTGCAGAATTTCTAAGCGGTCTGGAATTAACTGTTCTCCTGCAAGTAACTCACTAATAGACGTGATTAGCAATTAAGAAAAACATTATTATCTGTCACATGGGATTGAGGAAATATTCATGGCAAGCCTGTGCATGACAGCAGTAGGAGAAGGGTCCAGGAAGGCTAAGAAAATATCAGTAAGACAATGTCAAGAAGGTTATCATAGGCAAAGACTTAATGATGGGAGAGGAAGCCAACAAGATCATCCATGAAAGATAGTAATGAACAGCAGTGCCAGCCAGCAGAGTGTGCACCATGTTGCACTGACAGGAGAGGGTAATTTATCATCAGATATGGGTAAAAGTTCTTCTGAAAGATCCAAGAATCCTTTTATAAGTCAGTGTCCTGGTTTGAGCGACACAGGACTAATTTCTCTTCTAATGCTTGGGAAGACCGTGCTTTTAGAAGACTTTAGTGTCTGCATTTGTGACAATACCTACTTTACAGCCAGCCATGGTCTGTGGGTTTCAAGGTCCCGGTGTTTCCGAGCTGGCCAGTGCAGGGATGAGGAGGAGCGAGACCCGGGCACTTGCCCCAGGCTGCCAACAGGGTTATTCCATGCCATGAACGGCACAGTCAATAGAAATTAGAAAGTTTGCTGCAAAGCTCCCTCTCGATGGTGATGATCTAGAGAACTTCCTGCACTGGTGCCGGAGCCCTGAGCCCTTCTCGTCCTCCCAAAGCTGCAACGCTCCCAGTGTCCCACATTTGCTGTGTTCTGCTGGGAGTGCACGGCTTCCTACGGATAGAATGGCTGAGTATAATCCTTGGGTATTTTATGTTGGTATCGGTATCAATATTGGTTCTTTAGTGTTAATTATCTAGTCTTAGTCTATTAAATCTGCTTATGTTTCAACGCTTGGGTTTCCTTGTTTTTTCCCGATCCCCCTTCCTGGGTGGGGAGGGGTCACTGGGTGAGAGAATTGTCTAAATGACAATAAATGGCCGTGGGTTCCTCAAACCATAACAGTCAGGAAAAAAGTCAACAAAAAAACCCCCATAAGCGAAGAAGTGAGCAAAAATAAATTGGCAAAACAAGGTCCTCTGTATTCATTGTGACCGGCAGTTCAAAAATTTGCTGTTCTTCTTAATCTCTGCCTGGTGCAAAGCATTCCACACTGGTCTGAAATGTCTGAGGAGCTTTTAATGCAGACCCTGCCCCTGCCAGACCTTCAACAGCAATTAGGCACCAACCCATGCAGACAGACAGGAGCTCGGTAACATTTCCAAAAGCACAAGCAGTGAATTAGATGCTTCTTACGGTAAAGCACTTCTGAAATTCAACTGAACTTCCTCCCACATCGTAAGGCGCCCAAGTAGCTTTGGAAATCTACTCCTTCCAGGCATGCTGCGGTGCATCCAGCTAAACACGGTGCACTTGAACTATTTGTCACCAAGCCAGTTCTGGAAGAGCCATGTCAGAGAGGCCACACTGAGAGATGGCATCTAGACCACACCTAGACCCTGGTCAGACATCTCCAACTGGAGCCTTCCCAGACTACTGGGATACAACAGCTTGACAGGAGCAATATTGTGCCTGTTACATTTCAAACCGATAGCCACAGCCTTCATTCCTTTTCCCTAAAAAATACAATGCCAACATAAGGGAAAGTAAATGGCATTTTTTCCTCAAGCTGCAAAAGTTAGGTTAGTTTTTCATGCTCAGACTGGATCAAGATGCAACGTAGTGAAGAATAACTAGTTTCCTCTTGGGATTGTTGGAATAATTGGAGCAAAGACTGCTCTTTAGGAAGGACACAAGTAACCCTTAGCTGTGTTCTGACTGAGAAGGATCATCCCATCTAAAATTGTAAAGAAATTCCCTTCTGGAACAGATCTGGAAATGAAGACTCTAATGCAAATTTTGTTAAAGTGACTGTAGGCTGGTTTTTGTTAGGACATACCTCTCATGAGTCATGAGCTTATGGTAGCACTGACAGGCTTTTGCCCATTCCTGTTGGTCATGCTTCTCTATTTATTTAACATTAGCCAATTTATTCAAGTGTAAGTTAAGAACTAGTGGATTATAATAAATATTTATTGAAGTTTAACAAATCTGTAGGACCTGTATGTATATTAATCCTCATTATAAGTGCTGTCAGTTGCCACTTAACCTACAGTAGCTGTCTTCCAAATTTATTACATTAAATACATATTTGAGATGACTAATTTACAGCATTAGCAGAATATATTTGTGTCACATCCCATATTCCCTGCCTTTGCAGGCTCCTTACGGAGAATCTCTCAGGAACTGGCCGACACGCCCCAGGGCTGGCAGTGGAATGAACGTTTGACAAGTCCACCGACCACTTTGTAAACCAGGAGTCCTGAGAGAAGCAAACCCAAAACCTGTGGAGGACACTGCCAAAGCAAAGGTCTCCTTGGAGGGTGAAGCGGGGAGCAGATGCCACAGCCTTCTCCTTCACGGAGCTACCAGGAGTCCACGCCTTTTCCTCAGCCATGTGTTTTGCTGCTACAAGTCAAGGACCTTCTGTTTGCCACTGCCATGAATGTGGTTGAATTTGGCCTTCAGGTTCAAAACTCATTAAATGCCCACAGACTGTGAATGTTTAATCTACCTTTCTTTAGGAATCTAAATCTACCTTTCTTTAGGAATCCATGTCAAGAAGCCTGAGGGTCTTGATCCAAAACTCACTGGAGTCAAATAAAGGCTCATTTTGATGCCAGTGACACAGATCCAGATTTTCTAAGAAGTCCAGTCACCAGCAGCACCTGTGGTTTTTGCACACATCTGCCTTGGTGCTGCAATTTTCCAAGCAAGCACTGGATCTCTCCTTGATTTTTGCGCTCGAATCGAGCGTGCGCCACAGCGCGTGTGCAATGAGGTGTGTGCCCATTCGAAGGTAGAGGTGAGGTGTGTTGATCTGCAGTAATGGCATGGTAACTCCATTAGAAATAATGGTAATTATGTTGTGACTCACCTTAACGCTACCACATTATATCCTAATGACTGTTCGGTTAATTCATTTTTATTGGCTGTGTCTTGGAAGGGAGCTTCGGAGTGTGCCGCTAATGCATTGGAAATTAAGAGTGTACACAGGCCCGTGGGGTGATTTGTACCCAGCTGCACATCGGTGCTCCTGCCTAAAGCAAAGAGGTTGTGAAATCGAAAGGGATTTATGCAAGGAATAGGAAATGCAGCCCTGTCATGGGTCTGTCAGTAACGTCAGCCTTGTTGAAATGCAAACAGGGCTCCCGCTGCAAAGAGCTCCCTGGAAAACTCAAGTAGGTGTCGTTGGACGCAGGAAAAGTAGAGCAGCAACTGAATCGTTGCCTGTTCACAGGGGATGGCGACCCTGGGAGACACACTGGCCGTACGCGCCAAGAGAAACCGCCTGGGTCTGCCCAGGCTGCAGCCCCGCTCTGCCTGCTGGGACCTTCTTCATTAACCTTTGCGCTAACGAGAGATAACAACCAGGCTCGTGGCTGAAGCTGGAGCCTTCCCTCCTGCTCTTTATTTACAAGGAAAGGGCTCCTTGTGTCTGTTGTCCTTGTGGTTCATTATGACCATAATTTATCGGGGGACAGCGGTTTTGCAAGGTGCAAATTACCTCCCTCCGGGGAGGACCCGGCTTCGGAGCGGAGCCTCCACCTTTCTGGTTTGTAGCTCTCCAGCCATGCAGACTGATCACCGCAGGTATTTTTAGAAGGTCATTCTGCAGCAGTAATTTCATCTAGTGATTTTATCTTCTGCCTTTTAGCAAATATTGTTATTTTTTCCCCCTGCTGTTTAAGATGGTGACAGGTTTTAATGTCAACATCAAATTACCCCATATTTCTCAGCCCAGTTCCCGAGCCAGGACCTCTGCTGACACATGGAGTCACGCTGGTTGTCATTCTCAGCAGAGAGACCAAGACCGTGTGAGCCTGGACGAATAAATTTCTTTCTTCCCTCTAGAGGTGGTCCCTCGAGACCGTTTTTTCAAGCAGAGGGATTTTCCACTCTGCAGGACGAACAGTGCCATTCATAGAAGAAATATGTTAATGGAAGGGAGCTTCATGCCAGAATCTCTCTGCGTGTGTATCCGTCTCAGCAGCAATGACAGTGCAGCTCCAGCAATCGGCGGCTTCAGCTAGGCAGGCTTGGAAGCTGCAAAGGCAGAAATGGCTGTGTTTCTCTAGACCCTCACAAAATAAAGAGCACTTTTCTTTCTCTTTTGATCTGCATCTTTTGTTCTCGTTTTCCTTTAATTGCAGGCATCAAATTTACAAGGGCAGAATGTCATTTTCCTCTATTTAAAAAAAAAAAAAAAGAAAAAAAGACATCCGGATTCCAAATAACTATCCCATTTAATAACAGCTATTTTAAGGTAGGTCAAACCTGTGGCCTGAAAACCCTTGACAGTGTCCCTTTGATATATTCCATTAGCCAACAAAGGATTTGATGTAAACTGACATACATCTTCTAAAAAAGCAAACTGGATTGAGACAGCTGATAATCTCATTTTGTTGAAGGACTTCTATCACGCTACCTTTAGCTGGAGGCTGAGGTCTCCAGCAGGAGTTGGAGACAGCAGCAGGTTGGCAAGGAGCCCTGCTCCGAGGTGGGTTGGCGTGTGGGGACCATGCCAAGCCCAGCAGCCACATCTCGTGGGGCACCAAAGCGTAGCGATGCGCTTGAAATCCCCGCAGAGTCACCAAGTCTCCCAGCTGGGAGCTCATTTAACTCAGCCTAGCTTAATTCTCCTCTTGGTCTCATATTGGTGAGGACAACACCTGGAGGCAGTCACAGGTGACGCAGGAAAGACGGAGTTAGTGTGCTCTGCAAGGTCAAAGAGAGCCAGGCAGGTCAGGTACTGTTCCCCTGCCCCACAGCTCCAGCCCTGATGGGGTGGTGTAGACACTGTAGGTGGCCAAATGGTGACGAGCTCCTCACATCAAGCTCAGCCTGCGCCTGTCCAACCCTGGCCAACCCTGCCACCCATCCCTCTTCCCGGTGCCACTGCCCTGCCAGCAATGTGTCTCGGTGTCACTTTCCCCGTGCGGGAAGGTGCCCCAACGGAGGCAGGGAGGACTGGAAGACATCGTTGGTCCTCCCAGAAGTCTTGAAGTCAACAGGTTCTGCTATTGGCCGTGACAGCTCCTTACTCCGTGAGGGACCTTGTACCACCATGAAGTGATTTTCATGCCACTTATGGGACACGTACCTTGGTCCTGGAGGCTTTTTCCAGTCCTTGGAGCACTACTAACAAATAATTTTGTCCAACGTGTCCTAAAGGTTTTAGTTACATTCACTGTTCTGCCAAATAGCTGTTTCTTTCTGGTTTGGCACGCAGCATCTCATTCAGGAGAGAAGATAATTTTCTGGCTCAATAGCTGATCTATTTTCTACTCAATGATGGTTTCCCTTTTTGAAAATTGATGATCGATCAGTTACATTAAGGATCACCAGGTGTAATATGTTTACCGCATATTATATTTATTCTAGCGTGGGAGGAATGCATTAAGCTTCATATCATTCAAAGGGGATATTTTTGTTGTAAAACTGTGCTGTATTTCATTTGACCCATCAAAATGGACAGGTCAAATTCAAATCGAGCAAATTGCAGACTCCTGCTTAAAAGTCACACTGGAGCCGCCAGCCTACATTATCTGTAAAATTCAAACTGAGACCAGTTTTGTCTCAGACGTGTTTACATTCTTGTTGGAAAATATATTAAACCGTATTTAATGATAATCGTGTAAAAGGCTGTATAATTTTTTTGCTTGATGCCACCCAAGACAACTGAACCTCGAGCTCAGGACTTTAAGATACTGCTGTAATTCAAATACTGATGTTATCTTTGCAGGATAGGTCTGGGCATGGAAGCAAAGCCTTTCCTCTTTTCCAAAAGAATCACAGCGATTTTGGAATCATTTCACCTCCTTTTGTTGCGTTTCAAGTTTTAGATTATATTTTAATAATTCTGTCATACTGTACAGACAAAAGGATGTTCAGCTTCTGCTGTAATTAAAGAAAATCACTGCAATGGATAACATCAACTCAGCAGATTTCAACGATCTTGCTTTCACCGCGCCAAACTCTGCCTCTCCCTGTGTGCTGAGCTCAGGCAAAGCCAGTCTCCAGGCTGCCACTCTCGGGAGGATTCATCTCCCTCAGCTTCAGCTCCTAAAGACGGGCACCAGGTCAATCATTCAGAGTCTCACTGTAGGAATATTTGTCCCATGCCAGCTTAGCCACCTGTGTTAAGCTTATTAATTTCTTCTGCACTAGCTCTGGGAGCAAACTGGGCAGGAGGCCGGCAACGTGTCTCCAGCAACGGAAGAACTATCACTTTGATGTATCCCAAGAAAATCCCACAGGAGAATTATGTTTTCAGTGCTCCCATTAGCACCCCTGGCCAGTATTCAGAATTTCTCCTGGAATTTCGAGTTGCAGTCAGCTTCTTAGACCAGACCCACTCCTGCCTACAATCACCATCGCCTGGTCAGAGCATCCCCCTGCAGATGTGGAGGAAATCTTTCCAGAGATACATTTCATAGATTTAAATAGACAGTAGAGCTCCCCTTTAAGATTTTATTTCTTCCTTTCCCTCAGATGACTTAGCTGTGGAAAAAATCACCCGTAGTTAAAGTTAGTCCATTGGAAACTGTGAATATTATATTGTCCTTTGTGCAAGAAAGGAATTAAAGAAATGGATTTGGCCTCGGTTTTTTCATTTGAACTTCTCTGCTTGAGCTGCACTTTTCTATTACCTCTGCGACTCTGCCTTCGTTATGTTATTAAAAGAAAAGTAATTTATGATTGCCACTCTTGCATTCTCTAATTATTTCTGGCTGCGCATCACAATTATTAACTTGAGTATCCACCCTTTTTCTAACGGGATGAAAGACATTCAACCTCTTCTGGGTGAGCTACTCATAGGTAGCCATGCATCCTTCCTTGCAAGCCACCGTGTCCGGTCAATAATGGCAGTTTCCCATTTTGATATGGTGTTTATACTTGGTGCAAGCCAAACATTGGATTTACAGTGATGATGAAACACAGTCACAGGTTACTTGAGGGTCAGGTTTAGTCCCCGGGTGTACTAAAGCATCTTGCACTGTTCATAGTCTCATTCAAGACCAGGCAATAAAGTACTGCTCAGCATGAACTAGAATATCAACATATCACTGCTGTTCTCCTTTTTTTCCCCTGGATTGCACTGGTTTTCCATTTACTTCTGGTGGGTAATGAAGACATCCGTTTTCATCCCAACAGCTCTCTGCAACTTGCTTTCTGAGAAATGGAATAGCACTATTTCAGCGATTTTGGTCAACAGAGAAAATACTGCCCTGTATTTATGGAGGTCAGGACAGTCATTATATTCAGGACATTTCTATGAATAGTCCCAAGGAATGGACAATGAGTGGGAAAATCAGATTTCTGAAATGAGTTCAGATTGTCCAGAGATGTTTCACAGGGGGATTTTGGGTAAGAACATCTCAAGCAGACATGCTCTGGCCAGGTATAGTGTTCGTGAAAAGCGGCAAAATTTTTAAAAAAAAAAAAAAAAAAAAAAGGCTGGGGAAGGCCCCACCTTTCACGACAGAGACCCCAAAGCCACTGGGAAAACGCATTTTGTGTTGGCGAGTGTGCCTTGTGCCTTCCCCAGCCCTGTGGCCCCCAGCCCCTCCGCTGACTCGCGTTGGAGTAAAAGCCTGGGGCATGCTCTGCTGAATTCCAGATTTCATCTGTATCAATCATTTTGCCATGTACCAGCACAAAAATATGCTACCTGGCCCAAATACAGCAATCAAAGTGCTCCACGCCAAACAACGTGCCTCCGTGAGTGAAGCCAGGCTGGACTGCTTTTTGGGTCCAACCTCTCACTTTTCTGTAACAAGACCATTTGTCTATACATCACACCTCTTTTTTTATCATCTTTAAGATAGCCTTTATGGTAGGTGTAACTACATGCAAAGGAAGGAGAGAGGGAAATCTTTAAGTATTTTGCATTTATAGTTATATGTAGCTTTATTGCATAGTCAGGAAAAATCCCAGCTGATTATGTCATTGCTGAGGCAATCAGGTGCCAAAAATATTTTTTTTATTTCATCTGAGCAATAGTCATTTTCTGCCTGAACAGTAGACCCAGTTATTGTTTCTTCCCTTATGTTTTCATTAATTAGATGGAAGTGGAGAGGTAACAAACGACTCCCTGGATGCTGAAGTGTACATTTTTCACTGTCAGGTTATAAGAGGCAATGGGCAAAGACAATATATCCTGTCAGATGTGAGAGTACTTATTGTCAGCATGGTTTGTAAAAATAGAAAGTGAGGTAGCTTTTCTGGATGGGGCTGAAGCTATCTATGGATGGAGTTTAATCTGACTAATTATAACTAAAGGCTTTGGCAAACAACATCATGTAGCTGCGAGAATACTGGATAGTGCTTTTTTTCTTATCAAGTCCGTGTGAATGTTAATGTGTGTAAGTGTAAAATTGACTTCTATTAAATCTTCTAAATTGCTGTGCACTTCTTCACCCGCAATGCCTCACTTCTCCGTAACTGCGCTGCGGAGTTACTGGTAAAAGTATTAAAACTCTTTGAAACAGTCATATATCTTCTGGTTTACAGGAAGTGCTTCAAGTGAAGAAAAAAAAGAATAATTTCCGAGGAGCACTTCTCTCTTGCAGCAGAGCAGAGAGGAGAAGGAGTTTCATCTACAGGTGAACGTCTGGCCAGGCTCCATTTTAACCAGCAGCTCCCTAAATCCCACAGCAATGAAGGCAACCCTTTCCAAGGAGATGCTGTTTCCTACTGGAGAGGGACAGAGGAACAAACCCTGAGACCCATGCCTTGCTGTGGGAATTTCAGGGGATGCGGGGAGCTTCTTCACTACAAGACAGACATTGAGGGGCTGGAGCGTGTCCAGAGAAGGGCACCGGAGCTGGAGAGGGCTCTGGAGCACAAGTCTCCTGAGGAGCGGCTGAGGGAACGGGGGTTGTTCCGCCTGGAGAAGAGGAGGCTGAGGGGAGACCTTCTCACTCTGCAGCTCCCTGAGAGGAGAGGGTAGCCAGGGGAGGTTGGTCTCTTCTCCCAAGTGACAACCAATAGGACAAGAGGAAATGGCCTCAAGTTGCACCAGGGGAGGTTTAGGATGGATATTAGGGAAAATTTCTTCACCAAAAGGGTTTTCACGCATTGGCAGAGGCTGCCCAGGGCAGTGGTGGAGTCGCCATCCCTGGAGGTGTTTCCCAGCTGGGCAGACATGGTGCTGAGGGACGCGGGTCAGGGGTGGGTTGGGCAGTGCTGGGGTGATGGTTGGACTCAGTGATCTCAAAGTTCTCTTCCAACCTGGGCCATTCTATGATTCCATGCTTCTGACCCTCTTTTGCCAAGATGCAACCCCTCACACCAGTACTGGGGGGCATAGGAGCCCAAGACAGCCAAGGCTCCCCAGCCTGAGCCCCCGTTAAGTGGGGATTCATGGAGAGCCTTTGCTCCTGGAACAAGGAGTCAGGCGATAGATAGAGATGAGCCTTGCGTGGAGATGAGCGTTGCCCTCTGCTTCCCCGGGGTCCTCTCTAAGATTTGGCAAGCTCATGCAGAGTATGAAAACAGGCAAGAAAAACCAAGTTGAAGTTTTTCTGGCGTGCAAACAATAAGATGAGCTCTGCTTTACTGCTGGTCAATCTTATCTTAATTGCCTCAGGCTGTTTGAGTTTCCAAGATGCAGAGCACTCTGCAGCCAGGTGATCTCTGTAGCCATAATCATTCCCACCTTCCTTAGCCCAAATAGGTTGTTACGACCCCCAGTCACCCTTTGCTTTGGCAAGGTCTGGGCAACCCATAAAAGCCGGGGAAAGGGTCTCCTGCATGGTGTGAGCTGGCTCACGAGCTTCTCTAAACCCCTCTCTAAGACCATCCCAGCGTTCAACACCCTGCAGCGCAGCCCGCTGGCACAGAGGACTTCTTCCCTCGTGTCCAGGCAGAGGAGTGCAGGCATCTAGAAATCGAACAGGCTGAGCGTTAGCGATGCAAAGCCCCGTGCCACAAACCCAGCTCCAGGCCTGGGGAGAGGAGCCAAGAGAGGGAACCCACCACGTGTGACGGATGGGAGCTGCAGGCTTAATGCAGGAGGGTTCCTGCATTCTGAGGGTGGTGAATGGCGTGGAGTGGAGCAGAAGGGAATGGAATAGAATAGAATAGAGTAGAAATCATTATATGTAGTTATTGTGTATCAGTCAGTGCTTTGCAGGCTAACAGCATTACAGACACCTCTCCCAGCTATCCATTTCTAAGACGTCCTATTTTCTGTTCGAAGAACGGCAGCTATGAACTCCACTCTGGAAGTCCCAGAAAGAGGATGATGTTGAGGCAACTGAAAAAAACCTCGCTTTGTTTTATTCTGATGATTCACTTTGCCTGAGATGGATCTGAGATATTTTCTTGGTTTCCTAATTAATAGATAAGTTACTGACTTAGAAGCAATGTTAATATGCGGGAAACAGCAACCAAGTTACAGCTCAGATCCTCACTGGTTTAATTTGACTTTTCTTCACTGGCTTCAGTCAGGTTAGAGATTAACCCAGCTGAAATCCAGCCCAGCTCTCTTGGCAGTGTCTCTCCATAAATGCTATGGTAATATTTCCAGTGTAAAGCTGTGGGTATTTCACAATTTCACATCCCAGAACAACTGTGATGACTGCTGAGAGCATTTGCTTGATGGCATTGCTGCTGCTTGGATGGCTCTCAGAGATATGTACATTTCAAAAAAAAAGAAAGAAAGAAAAAAAAAGAAAAAGAAAGAAAGGAGAGAGAGGATGTAGTAAAAAGAAAATTAAAATTTATCTGAGTTGAAAGAAGATTTTATCTTCCACTCTGCCTAATCCTAAATGTGAAAGTTCAGTAACCACAGCGCTATGGAAAGGAAAAGGCTGTGGGGCTGACATAAAGGAGACTACTGGTGAATTGCAGCAGTTTTACATAAGACTGCGGCTCCAGCGGGGGATTAGATGGTGCCAACCTGAGGGACAGAGTCATCGCCCCCGGTGGCCGGGGCAGCCTGGGCTGTGGTGGGGACGGAGGTTGTCCCTCAGGTCCTCCTGCACATCCCGCTTCCCCCTTGGAGCATCTCTTTGCTGGCATCGGGGAAGCCCAGTGTGATCAGAAATACCTCTCCGTTCCCAATACTGCGCTAAAACTGGTGAGAGGGGCCTGTCCTCGCTGTTATATCATAAAACATGTCTATAAAGTGAAGAAGGAAGAAAGAGAATAAAATAAGGAAAGTGGCATTGTGTGCAATCGAGCCTTTTGCCTGCCTGAGAAATCATCTTTGGAGCTGCCTGTGCACCATTAAGTGATGGGTTTTGAAATGGAAGATGAGGATGGAGCAAACTGTGTGCCCATCAGGGTGCTCTTTGCCCAAGGACATCCCTCCTCAAACCCCCACACACCGCTGGCAGCTGCCAATCACTCTGAAGAAGGTATTTTACAGTGACAAAAATACGAAGTCTCTTGCGTCATTCTGCAGCTTTTTATTTGTCCTGTCTGATTCTCGGTGGCTGTTAAACACGATGGACATTGAAGGCCTTTTCCGAGCACACACTCAGTGTGATGGGTCCAGGAGCCAGCACTGTCTGCAGTCATAAATGGGAATTGTTTCCAAAACTGAATATCCTCTTTGTTTGGGTCATTCTTTTAATTGACTTCATTAATAAAGGAAAGACCCTATTTAAACATAACTTCATCTTCCTGGCAGAATATAAGCAGATGTCATAAAGAAAACAACACGCACTGTTTTTAACTCAAAACTTCAATACTAAATTGCATTAACTAATAACATAAAAACACCAACCATCTGGCTTTTTGGTGGGAGGACTCTAATTCCATTAAGGCTTTAATAAATGTACTGCTCTGTAGAGACATTTTACTTTGATAGCCTGGGCAAAAATGAGCAGCGTTTACAAGATTAGTATATGCAGCAGCCCCGGCATCTCTCCCTTGGAATGGCTTTAGATGGAGCCAAGGGGACATCACTGAAGGACAGAGATGATGTAAAAAGCACCGGCGCTGGGGGATGTATCTGGGGCTTTCACGTGCCCTTGGGTGTGATGCCCTGGCACGTGGATGTGCTGCTGCCCTGGGAAGGGGACATAGCTGGTGGCTCTTGTGCCGGTGGGGAGTCCAGGCTGTCGGTGGAGCCGGCAGAAATGATGCAGGAAAGGAGCAGATGGCTCCAAACCCCGACATCTTTGTCTCTCTGGGGTGACCCTGGTCATTCCCAGCATGAGGCCTCGGCTGGTGGCTTCCTTGTGCCTCGCTCTACCTCCTGCCAGCCTTGTGTGCCTGCTCTCCTGACACATCCCCGAGCCCTCCTGCCCTGAGCGGATCCCACCTTCTCATTTCTGTCTGTCTGTCCGTCCGTCAGACCCCACTAGTCACTTCTTCTCCTTCCCTTTTAGGAAGAGAAAGCACAACATAAACATTGTGTTATTGACTGCTACGTCCACACAAACAGCACGCTTCTTCCATGAAACTTCTTCAGGTAGAGCCTGAACCGTACCTAGCACCAGTACACTGAATTTTTGAACCGGTTAATCTCTAGTAGCATTAATTTCCCCAGTGCACTGGCAGGATGAAGGATGCGGAGTCCCATTTTGCTCCTAGGATGTTATTACGGTGAATTAATCTGCATGTGCTGTGAGGCGTACGGGCAGTTCTGTGTCCTTCGGTGGGGTTGATCAACAAGCCCTGACTCATGCAATGGGCTTATTTCTGGCACGCCAAGCTTCCCTGGCTGAGTAATAAATGGGAATCAGTGAGGGGAAAACCTGACGGCATTATTTTTCACTGAGAATTAACATGCAGCAGAAGTGTAGGTCTTTCTTGACGTCAGCTTTTTTTTCCCCGGCTCTATTTTCTTGCAACACACTCAGAGCAGATCCCCACCTTCCTCTGCACCCTGGCTCATCCCGTGCTGAGAGAGAGTAAGCAAACAAGGCAAAGAACATCCATGCACCTTATAATCAATATTTTTTAACAGAATTTATTAGTGATGGACCTGTTCGGGTTATTTTGAACGATATGCATTCCCAACTGGTCTTAACACCATATAACTCTCGTGATCACCCCGTCACAGCAATTACTGGAGCTTCTTTAAAAGGCATCCTGGACCCAGAAATATTTGCGAGTGAAGTTCGCAGTTCCACGTAGGTATCTTTGGAACACAAAGTCGATTTGCAAGGAGCTGCCGTGTCAGATGAAGCTTTTATAAAGTTGGATGTCTTCCAGATTTTAATTTACGTGATCATTAATACTGACTTACTCCAAATACATCAATCAGTTTAAAAAACACCATGCCTCATTCCCGGTTCAGGAAAGAATGCTTAACCAGGTGAACGCTTAAGCACTTGCTTAGCTTTAGGCACGTGCTTAAGTCTTACGGAATGGCTCAGTGTTGGGCACGTGTTCCACCGAGAGAGGGTTGGAATCAGGATTTCAAAATGCAACACCCAAGCCTGGTCTGAGAACAGATTCCCTGGGAATCCCCTGCCTGGGGCAGGGGTGGTGATCCTGCGCCCCGCAGCCCCCAAAATCAGAGCCTGAGCCACCCTGGGGCCACCGCCAGGATTTCCACCAGCCTCTTTGAGCTTGTGTTTAGACACGCTGCTGCAAGCGAGCAGATGTAGCTCCTTTCATTAACGCTCCTTGTTAACAGCTGAAATAATATTTCCCTCAGCTGCCGGCGTTTGCACAGCCCCATGTTACCCCGCAATCCCTTTAACCTCGTGAAGGATGAACCTGGCGGGGGTTTTTTTCAGGCATGGAAAGCTGTAATAAAGCCATCCAGAAAATGACAGGTTACAGGACTCTGCGATTTGGAAACGGTGTCTTAAGTTGCCTTGGTGTCTGGTGGCGGCGGGAGGGATGCTGGCACCTACGCTGGGAGCCAGCCGAGCCCTGGACCGCGCTGCTGCCGGAGCGGGATCCGCTAATACCCCGTCTCTCCTGGCCCTTGTACTTCTGGCCATTAATGCCATTTCTCTGCAATACATTGTAAACTAAACACCCTTTGGGTTTTCTACCTAAATCTGCAATACAAAAGGGGAGTTGACTTGAATTGCCCAGCTGAATCATTAGAAAATGAATGCTTTGAGGGGAAAAAAGATAAATAAAAGCATTACGTTAGTGATCCCCCAGCTTGCCTTTGTGTCTTTTCTCTTTCAGAAATCTCTCATGTTGCTGCTCTCTGCATTTTTCTCACAGTATTGGTAGATGAAATAAAGCATAAATAACCTCCCTTTCTATTCTTAAGCCTTCGATCCCAGACCACTCCGAGCCTCTTGCCTATAAGACCATTTTCAGTGTCCGCTGGCCTGGAAGTAGCCAGCAGTGGTCAATGAGCTTAGGAAAAGGTCTGAATATCTGCCCTGTCACCATCCAGGATGTGCTGTCATCCCATCAGGCATTTCTTTGGTCTTCTTCCAGGTGGCCAGTGGGAATTTTTTTATCCAGAGATGAGCAGTCATGGGATGTGCTCAGCATTTTGGGGGGTTTCAAGGGTACGGGCCATGCTGACATCCTGCCGGTGGCCTTCAACACGGGGGCTGCTCGCGCTCTGGTGATGGGCACGTTTTGGTGAACGGATCTAAATTAGTGCATTCCAGAACTGCCCATATAAATAGCTAGTTTTACATTAATTGCACTTTCTTCTGCCCTTACACACAAAGGTTTCCATTTGCAGTAAGGTCACTGGTAAGGGTGTAAAACTGGTGATATATAAAAGGGGAAAACGGGGTTACTTGGTCCAAGCCCATCCTGATTTTACTGCTGTCCACCCATTTTTGTGTTTATGTGGAGCTCCCAGAGATGCTGTTAGCCCTTCCAATGAGGTGATTGCAGAATGATTGCTTTTCAAGGTCAACAATTTAAGTTTTACCACTCGTTCTCCAAAAGGACAAAAGAGCAGCGGGCAGGTGGGCAGAGATGCATAGATTAAGCAACATGATCAGCTGTTAATTAAAGTCCTTTAGGAGGAAGAAGAAATTAACCCCTCCCATCAGCAGATGAAGCCCTTTATTAGGGGCAGAATGAATTTTTCCTTTCCTTTCCTCTTATTCCTGTGTTTCAAAGCCTTATTCCCATACAGTCGCCATCAAAGTGTCTCGTGTTCTCTGCTCCTCAGTTTTCATTCGAAGTTATCAGACAGGAACTTCATTTTTACTCAACATTTCCTGACCAGTTCAGTGTGTAATTGGCTATCTTCTTCCCTTTTGGCGAGTGAACAGCAAACATTACAGATTTTATATATATATACACACACACAAGGGGGGGTGTGTGTGTGGGGGTGTGTGTATATTTATTAAAAAACTAAATACAGCTGGAACTAAACACAGCTGGAGGTGCAAAAAGAGACAGTCCCATTCAAAATTCCTTCCAGCAACTCTCTTAATCAGA
The DNA here is from genome assembly GCA_013398295.1 of Chionis minor. NCBI lineage: Eukaryota > Metazoa > Chordata > Aves > Charadriiformes > Chionidae > Chionis > Chionis minor. Next base: position 1,159,365 of record VZSF01005152.1, read on the forward strand.
TATAACATTTCTGTCCTATTTTTGATCTCCCCACTGCTCCCAACCTGACAACTCAGTCTCGCTGAGACCTGGACCTTCAGCTCAGGAGGAAGAAATCCAAAGAGCTGGATTTTTTTAGCTGGGAGAAAATGTTGCAGCTGGCTTAGGTGAAGACTTGCAGCACATGCCCAGCTGCCTTGACTTTCTTGCAGACTGAATTCACTTCCTTCTCTCTGGATGGATGGGTCACAACTTCCTTTTTGCGTGGCTTTTGGGGGCTTTTTTCTCTGTTTTCCTTGCTTCTCTTCTTTGGGTTGTTTTTCGATTGACAAAACAAACCAGATCTCTTGCCTGGGTGTTGGTGGTGGCCTGAAAACCAAGCAAGAGGGAATGGTCCTAGACCCAACAGAAAGGACACCTGTTTGTCCCATCCCTAGAGGTGTTGCCCCATCCCTGGAGGTGTCCAAGGCCAGGTTGGATGCGCCTTTGAGCAACCTGGTCTAGCGAGATGTGTCCATGCCCATGGCAAGGGGGTTGGAACTGAATGATCTTCAAGGTCCCTTCCAACTCTAGTCATTCTATGATTCTACGACAGAGGAGGTACACGGTCTTCTTCAAATTAGGGCAGGTGAGTTATGGAGCAGGGATGAAAAGGGAGAGGGCCGGGCTGCTCTTCTCTCACTCAAAGTCAACAAGGGAGATGCTGTGGCTGTTGGGAGCAGATGGTTTTCCCTTCTCCCTTTTGTTCCACCTTTCATCCCTTACTCCTGGGATCCTTCTGTGAAAGGTGCCTGTTCCTGTGCATAAAGGCAGCTTTCATGTGACAGACCTGCAGGATCACGTGGCAGAGCAGGATGCATTTTATTCTCTCTTTAAAGCTCACAGGAAGCTCAGAGCACGGGCTGTGTACAACAGCACTGAGAAACCATTTCAAACCACCATGATTTATATGCTTGAGAAGACCACTGTGCTCTGGTTCAACTAGCAACGGGGCAGTAAATTAATTCTGCAAGGGTCCTGTCCAAACTTACATTGATTCTGATTTTGTTGAAAATCATCCATTAGCCAAGAATTACTACCAGTGTTAGTGGAAATGCTGTAGTGTCATTAATTGGAATTAATGGATGGGTAGTTTTTATAGGAGATTTGAATGAAGGCAATATTCCTTTCAAAAACCATTTTATTAGAAATTTGCTTGCCAGCTGTAAAAGGCAATGCCACAACAAGCCATTCCACAGTGCTTTATCCACGGCTTGATGTGTTTTTAATTAAGGAAAAGAAAAGCACTTCAAAGTGTTTTTATTAAAAACAAAATAGCCATATAACAGATAGCTATTATTTACTGCATAATGGGGAACTCGGACCAAGAGAGGCTGGGAAGGGCCACAGCAACACTGTCCCTGTTTATTTACTGGACGCTGAATATTCTCTTTCTTCCAGGTATTTGAAAGGACTGCAGGTTATTCTTGGTGCCTTACAAATTGTTCTGTTCCCACACTTCTCAGGGGTGAAAAAAAAGAGCATAATCTACTTTAGCTCTTTTCTAAGGACAGGTTATAACCCTGGAGGGTTAATGCTGGAACAGCCCCAGTCCTGGCTGAACTGGTTCAAGCCCAGCTGAGAATGACCCACTTTCTGCCCTTTCCAAGGGGGCATAAAACAGGAGAAGAGACAAGCTTGATGATGGTCCGCTGAATTCAGAGGAGCTCTCCTGATCCGTGATGTGTGAAGATCTGCCCTGCCCTTCTCATCTCATGGCGATACGAGATGCTGTTTTATACACCTCTCCCATGGCATTTGGAGCATTTTCCCAAGGCAGGGTAAGACCCGTGTGCTCCCTTTATGCTTGAGGACGCAGAGGCAGAGGTAGAGGCAGAGGTAGAGGTAGAGGTAGAGGTGGAGGTAGAGGTAGAGGGAGAGGTAGAGGGAGAGGAGAGGAGATTAAAGGTCTTGCTCGACACCACAGGGCAGGAGCTCACCAGGCTTATTGCAAAAAAACCACCCTCCACCAAGAGAATATGTGAAGGTTCCCTATAGCATTTACTTTAGCTTTTAAACAAAACCAGATATATTTTTTTAACCGTTTCAATGCTACCACAGCTACTTGAAGTCTTCACTTGCCTCTCGTTTCATCTGGGGCTTATTGATCTGTTTGCATTTCCATGAAAAAGCCTCCACCGGCACAGCATCAGCATCCTGTACCTGACGCTGGGAACAGGAACGCATGTGTGCTTTGTATGACCTGTGTGCAAGGATGCTTTTTCTGTCTTTCTTTTAAACGTGGGGGGTTGTGTGCTTGCAACAGCAGAGACTGAAGTGAATTCACCAGGGTCTCGCAGAAGTAGCAGGGTTTGGGCAGAGGTGAGGACAGTCTGCGTTAAGCCATAGGTATATAAACAGGGAAATTGCACTTTAAAGCAGTTAAAGAGAGTAGTTTGCTCATCGTCTAGGAGGACAGCTCAAGCAAACACAGTGCTCATCCCTCGGGTCCCTGACCTGCCCTGACGTGTGGAGCTCACCTGGAACCCGGTCCCCAGGCGCGTCCCCACGGGGACGGCTGCCCTGCATCAGCACTGCCCCAAACCTGTCGCAGTCAAGGACGCTCCACACAGCCCAGACTACTTGGAAATTATCTCATTCCCCTTCTCTTCCTGCACCACTCTCGCATTGCTCTCCAAACAACCTCATTTCCCCCTAAACCTACATGCAAAGGTACATTTTAGTAAACAGCGAGGAGCGAATAGCAGCACGCCCCTTCAGCTGGTGGAAACCTCCCGCTCAGTTGCCCGTTGATGGAAAGAGGGGCCGGTTTCTGCAAGCGCGGAGCTGTGTGTGGGGTTCATGTGCAGAAGGGGTGGGGAGGACACGCCGACCGTCCTTGGGCGACACGCGGACGCGGGGTGTGCGGGGCTTGGGCAGGCTGGGCGGGCAGGGGAGCCCCCGCCTGCTCCTCCGCCGGGCCACCAGCCGCGACCCTTTGCACCAGAGCTGGGCAGGTTTCAGAAAGCCAAGGGGAAGCACAACAGGAATGAAATGGGGTTGTATGCTCAGAATCCTAATTAAGGAGGAAATATTGGAAATATGCCATATTAGAAACGCTATTACAATTAATAGTGACAATACTACTCTTGGGAAATAGGCAAATTTACACAGTAGCTATACATAAGATTTACTTTAGAATATTCCCCTCTCTACCTTGTTTGCACACTGTGATAACAAATTGCTTGTATACTGTATGATGGTATTCTTTTTATATTTAAATATTTGAGCCAGCGATTCATTTTGCAAGAAGAGAAAGGCATGCAGAGGTCTTGGAGCTACAGAGCAAAGTAAATGATGTGCTGTGATATATTTAGCCAGTGATAATGTGAAAAACACAAAAAAACCCAAGTATATGTGGACAGGAAGGTAAACACTGTAAGGAAGAGCTTAGTTTGGGATTTCCCTAGCAAGAAAGAAGAGTGATCCTGCATGTAAGATGTGAATCTGTCAGTCATGGTACCACATTTTAAAAGTTATTTTATCCTTCAGTTCTTCAGTTTCCTTATTAAAAAAAGAAAGCGGGAGGGGGGCGGGGCTGTCAGTGAAGTCTTTGGATGGTATTTCCACAGTTAGCAATGAAAAGTATTTTTTGGTTGCAAAAATGGCAAAATTACTTACTGTTGCTCGTTCTTTGTGCCATTTGACTGGATCATTGCCCTGTCAGACAGGTGGCCAACAGATTTCTTACATATGTCTGTGTGGATGCTTTTATACATAGAAATCTGGGTTTATATACCTGTGCAATATATTCCTCTCTCTCACTTTCTCCTCTCTCTCTCTCTGTACACACCCATATGTACATGCAGAGAGGAAGGTGGTGTGGAGAATGCCGCACGGGATAGCTGTGGAGCTCTCTCCTTCCACGGGTAATTAAAACCTGCTCTGTGCTCTGAACTGTAGCAATCAAGAGACTCTCATTTGCATGCAGTCCTGCAGCACCCAGCGAGCCAGAGGGCAGCAGGGAGCCCTGCTGCATCCCATCCCATCCCATCCCATCCCATCCCATCCCATCCCATCCCATCCCATCCCATCCCATCCCTGCAGAGTTCCTGGGATGTGCCGAGAAGCCCCACACGGGGCTGAGCTGCTGGGTTGGATTCGGTGCTGCGCTGCACTGGCAGGCAACTGGGTGAAGATCCTCAGCTCCAAGGGTCCTGCTCCAGACCGGTGCTGGGATAGCCAGATTTCTTCCGATTAGCAATATTGTTTGAGAAAGAAAAGAGAAAGAAGGGTTTTTCTCTGCATGGAGAACAGCTGTTTTAAGAAGCCCTTTAGAAAAAGAGGTCAAAGGAGAAACCAGCAGCTACATCATGGTGCAGGTGACAAATAAAGGGACTGCCAGGGATTGCCCTTGGGATTAGCCCTGGGATGAGGCTTTGTCTCACATAACCAGCTCCATGGATGGAGCAGCTCCGACCTGTGAAGGAGACAAGATGGACTCTAGACTCTTTGAAAGGATAAAACCCATTACCTATTCCATCCCAAGCTCCTGGGACGGTGGTGGCTCGCTGCTGGCACACGCCAGGGCTATCACCCACAAACCCTTCCCCAGCCCCACAAGAGGAGTAGCCCCAACAGACATAGCAGGGTCATGATGCTGCATTCACACACCAAGAAATTAGCTATGTCAAAATTGATTTTCCTGCCCTCTTGGGTTGTTAGGGGACATCCCCTTACCAAAATACAGCCAAAAATGATGCCGGTGCTCATTCCAATAATCCTCATTGGAAATGCAGGACAGATCCCCAGCTGGTGTAAGCTGTCGGAGCTCCCTGAAGCCTACAAAGGTTTTATCGTTTGAATCAACTATAGATTGCCCCAAAGGCTTTAAAACCAACAATTCGCAACACTGGTACAATGCCTGTAACTGATCATTCTCAAGACACCCACCTTCTTATTTAATAAAGCCTTTCAAGTCTCTTTGTATTTTATTCATAGGAGCAGTAAAAAATCCAAGGACCCGGTATAAAGACTCATTTATTCTCTTCTACATAGCACTATAAATTTACACTGCATTTGCAAACTAAGAGCCCATATCTTAGGGCAAACCAGAGCTCCAAAGTGAGAGCAAGAATGTCTTTCAAAAGCCCAATCTGTCCCAACTAGAGATTGTGTCGAGAGCTAAAATTTACAGCCGCAAACCCTGAAAATGAAGAGAAATTAGATATAGAGTTTAGTTTCATTGTTAGAGCTGGTCTGGCTTTTTTTTTTTTTAAAGAAAAAACTAGTTTGCAAATGCAGAGCTGTTTCTGCATTCATCGCTCATGCATAAACATACAGTGAGGGGAACTGGGGCTGGAAATGCAGTATATGGGGCAGAGAAACCGAATGCCCAGGGCAATCGGGGTGAAACCCATCACATGATGCTTTGCATCCCATGCGTAATGGTGATGCGGAGGTGTAGCTGGAGAAGTCATGCTCTCCCTGCTGTAAATACACTGGGGTGGCTTAAAACGCTCATCCCCCTCTTCCTCATCTCCTCGTCACCCCTCACTTAAAGCCACCAGGGAGCGTGACCCAGGAGCCACGTGCAGCAGCACTGGGATTGCCAAAGGGTGGCAGCTCCAGCACCCAGCCCTGCTCCCCTCCCTTCCGTCTCCAGCTCCCCGATGGGCAACGGGGCTGGTTCCAGCTGACCCGACCAACAGAGCCACAGATTCCTTGTGCAGGTCCTGGCTGCCCTTTCTCTTCACCAACAACCCCGCTGCATCCGTGAAATTCACCCAGTCTCTGCTGCTCCCGGCTCTCCCCTTCAGCTCATCCAAGTAAGCTGCAAAGTGGCACAAATCCAATGTCATCAAATGCTTTCTTAGTGTCAGTCTTTTCTTTCAAAGGACAGAAAGGAAAGGGTACGCGGTGGGATATTTATGAGCCTGTCAAGCTGGCTGCTCTCACCAGAAAGCGCTCTCAGGTTTCCTTCCTCGCCGGGGAAGCGACAGGGCAAGTGCCGGGGAAGGGCAGCCGCGTTCGTGGGGGCTGAGCTGTCATCTGTGAGGTGTCTTCCCATTCTTAATGGGCATGGTGGCATCACACGGCGTCACCCCCAGCTGCCAGCCTGGCCCCAGCACTGGTAAATTGCAAATGGCCGGGGGGGGGGGGGGAGTTTGAGCAGAAAGGGTTTGGGGACACAGCGAGTACCGCTCCTACCCCGCGTTCAACCATGGCATCCAAGCAACTTTCTGCAGGGCAGGAGGAGACGGGTCTGAATTTTGTCCTGACAGCTTCTTTTTCCCACTTCCCCAGAGGACATGCACACCACGAAGCGTTTCCTATTTGCTTTCTTTTTTTTAACATAACCTGCCACGTGTACTTGAGGTAAGGTGAGCAGGAGACTGTGCTTCGTGCTCCGGTGGGAAGGCAGCACAGTTTGCATTGGGCTCTGTCTCCTAACTCGGTGTGTATACATGCCCTCGCTACAAACCAATCACGCTTAAATCTCTTTAGAAGTGGGGGAAATACTGTTTACTTCATCTCCTCTGCACGCCAATAGTTTGCTGTGTTGCTTCCCCACAGGAAAACGATTGAAGCAAATTAAAAGTGGTGTGTCTCAAACCGAAAGCCAGATCTTCATCGGCTCCACATCAGCACAATTCCTTTGACTCAAACATACGTTTGCAATGCTGAGGAGCCTTCAAAATAAGAGGACTGTAATTACTGCTGTATTATAATTCCTCTTGCCATGTCAGAGGGAGGGCTATTGACAGCGAGCAAAGACCTGAGAGACAGTGATAAGAATGAACTGCAAGTCCACTGCTCCAATGTGATTCCCCACGTTCCATGATTTATGAGCCCAAATTACCTGCCTCGTCTTTAGGAAGAATTGGCCAAGGGTGGCTTTTCTTGGAGCGCCGTGCAAGGAGGGTGCCAATATCATATGTGTTTCTGAGTGGTATCTGACCTGCCATTGATCTTCCAGGGCCACAGATGTCCTCCAAAAAGATTTCCTTTAAGCTCAAAGAGAGCAGCGTAATTTGCTGTCATGATGGTTGTCCTGCTTGCTCTTCATCCGAGGAAAAACAGCCGCTCCTTCCCTGACCCTTTTTGACCCATCATCTATTTTCCATATCCTCAGGGAAGGTGGGAGGAGTGGGATTTTGAGCAGTTCTGTTGGGTTTTTTGACAAAGAACTTGTGAGTGTACTGGATCTCTTGACTGGCTATGGTCTTGGGCATGTTGATCTGACATTTCACACAGAGGAGATCACTGCTCTGGTCCATGATGGGAGCTCACAGTTCCTCCTCGCAGGTTACCAGCAATGTTGAATCTCCTCAGTCAATTATAGGGGCAGACGAGATCTTCTGAGACAACCAAATTAACAGTTTTCTAGTTTGAATGAAGAGAATGATGGCAAGAAATTTGTGATGAGTGGTGACCTCGGACATTGAAATTTTCTTCTCTTTTCATCCAAAACCATCTGAAATGCATGGCCTTGGTTTACCCCTCAAGCTTTTTCTTTTTTCCCTCCATTTTTAAGAAAAAGGGCAGTCAAACCTTAGTCCTTACAGGCCAGGGAAGTAATAGCTTGTCATTTGATAGAGGTTTATGAGCTAAGATTAGTGACCCTTTCTATATTGTACATGTGCCTAGGGGGAAATGCAGGACTTCATGCGATGGCAGCAGAGAGGCTCACATTCATTTCAACAGAGCTGTCACTCTGCTGTTAAAAGGGAAAACCCCAAAACAAATAAGAGACCCTAATTGGTTATTCAGCATGTGACCGTGCTGAGAAGACAGTCTCCCAGAAGCACAAAGAGCAAAATTCCACAATGTATTAGTGTTATCACGCTTTCCCTAAAAGGATAACCAATGTACCCAAAGTCTCTGAAACAATATTTGTCCTTCTCAAGCAGGGTATGGTAAAGAAATACTCCCAAAAGCGCTCACTTCTGAGATTTTGTTTTGTTGAATACATTTCAGTCAACTGCAGAATGTCTCTGATAATGATGACAAATAATTATCAAGCCTACAGTGGTCTAGTGCATACAGGAAGTAAAATATAGATATCCTATGTGCTTGGCTGCAAAAGCTCAGCCCCAGGTAGACTTGACCTTGTGATCTTTTAAATGTATGGCAAAGACTTCATCCACTACATTTAGGTTAACAGCTTTGGGAATTTGCAGGTGTTAAATTAACCACAAGAGGCAGTTTCCTAAGTGCAGCAGAAACACACTGAGCATGATAAGGAATAATAATTAAAAATTGAATTTAAGGGCGGTAGAGTTTAAGGAAAAATATGTGCCTTTCCTTATAAAAAAGTGACACATACTCAGGAAATTGGTCTGAAGTTGTGTGATACCCCGGTGCAGGAGCTCAGGTACAACTCGTTCAGCTTCAGCAGAGACCAGGCCATGACCCATCTGCCAGGGCAGAGACCTTTTTCACCCAGTAAGTGTGAAATTTGGGCACCCCGTAAACCCCAGGGTCATCCAGCTGCTGTGCTGGTGGCTGGGGGACACCTTGGGAAGAGGACTGGGCTCTGCAAGCAACAGGGACTCCATCCCAAAGGTCAATTTTGCTGCAGTTGAGGCAGATCCAAAGCTTTAATTCCTGCCTCCTCCCTCAGAATCCTCTTGCAGAGCAGGACATACGCTCAGAGGCCTCTTAGCACTTTACCTGTTGACTCATTGACCAGGTTTACATGTTCACTAAACATATGAATAACCAAATGCTGTTTCAGTCCCAGCACAAAACCTAAAGTATATGAAACCCCCAAATCATTATTCATTTCTTTTTCTTAACCACACAGCCTTCTCATTTTCCAGGTGAGCCACTCCTTGCAAGCATGCTCAGCATGAGAGATTAGACATTCATGCAAGTTTGGCCAAGATTTAGGCTCACAGATCGTGCCCAGTGCTATCTGCCGAGCCGCAGCTCTACAGATGTGATTATTGCTTTAGCAGGGTGCTGAGTAAAGCTGGAGACATTGTCTTGTGCTTGGCTCCTTGCTCAGTTCCTCCAAAGCCACCAGACTGAAGCACTCAGGATGCTGAAACAGGGGCCAGGGTGGTTGCTAGCAACCCACACTGCTCAGGAGTATGGGACAGGGCTACAGGGGTCAAGTTCAGCATTTCTCCTCCCAATGGGCACAACCGTCTCCCAGGGTTGCTTATGGGTGCCATCCTTTCAGCCTCTCGAAACTCCAATGGACATAACTGGAAAATGAACTGGTGGGAACAGTGCTTGGAGCTGCCAGTTCAGTCTCTAGCGTCCATGATTCACGTAGCCCCGGTACGTAACGGTCTCCTGTTCCTGGCAATCCCTCAGTAACGATATTGGCAGTCGCCTGGTTATTGAAGCCATAATTACTACACAATTTGCAGCCGTGAGATCTCATGGTGACCCTCTCCCTTGCAGAGGAGAAAAAAATTACCCCGTATTTTATTTACCCTGTCAACACGTGGAACTTGCCTTACAGTGTAATTACATGGTCAGTAGTTACACGGCGCGCTGGTTGATGGTGTCCTGTAAACAAATAAAGACCCACAAATGCCACCCGGGGGGATTCAGGCACTGCATAAAACTGACAAGGTTTTTAAAGCCTCCTCAGTGGGGGCGATATTGCACCCACGAAACTGCCTGCCCAGTTCTTGCCCTTTGCTCCTAGAGGTGTATGGAGCGTTTGTGCCAAGCAAATAGCTTCTCCTTTCAGCACCTCCTGATCTACACGGTCCATTCTGCTATTTGGCTATTCTGTTAGTGCTACAGCCTCAGCTTCAGGGCCCAAATTTAGCTCAGCATCCCTCTCCTATACCTATACATCTATACCTATATTACAGTCATAGAAGCATTTAGGCTGGAAAAGACCCTTAAGATCATGAAGTCCAAAATTTCAATTGCAGCCTCTGCCACAGCAAGCCAACAGCCTACCTACTTTACCCCATTTACTGATGGAGAATAGAGTGGGTCCCTCACGGCCCCCAGGAAACTTGTAGTAGAATTGGGACGAGGAGTTGAGTTTCTAGAAGCCCAGCCTAACATCCTGCCCCCCAAATCCAATCTTTTCCTCTGCTGGGATACTGCTTTTGGCGACTACTCCCCATGCATTTGAAATGTGCGTTGTTGCACACCCTGGGAATATGCAGCGGGTGGCAGGGGGAGGGACGAGATAAATATGAAGAGCTTTCTTGCTTTGTTTATTTATACGACCTTAAAGATGATGTCCATGCATAATGTTGAACATGATGGAGAGAAGCTGACGGGGCAGTAAGTTCTGGCTACCGCAGAGCAAAAACAAAATTACATAAAAATATCAACTGTAAAATTACTCAAATCCATTAGCTTAATTAGCATCGTTAATCAAGGCAAAACATTTGATATGTCATGTACTTTCACAAGAGATAAATGAGCCTTTGATGAAAACCCAGCAGGTTGCCCAGCTTTTGGATGTGCCGGTGGCTGCCCGGCCGTGGAGGAGAGGCGCAGCGGGGCACGCTGGCGGCGTGGTGCGAATGCCGTCCTCCGAGCAGGTTTCCAGCTCAGCCAGGGACTGGCACCATATTTGGCCAAATCTGGCCAGGGTTTAGTATTGTCAAGTCCACCTGCAGGAGTGTAAAAACCACCTAACGAGCTACTGTCATGTAATATCATCCCCTGGTCTTGACTGGTTTTGAGACAAGGTTAGCAAGGATATAGCGAGGATATTAATAATTCTTGTCGGGATTGCAATAATAAATTCAAAGACTATGCTATGTGCTATGTGCTATGTTGTCTTACTTGAGGAAGGGAAGTTCATCGAGCTCTTGCTTTTGTTTCCTAGGGCAATCTCTGGGGAAAGCAATATTTCTCTACCAGTAAACCCTTCCAAGGAGAAACACTAGAAAGATCTTGATAGCATGCAACAGCACATCCGCAGACAACCTATTCCCAAGATCACGTCTGTCTTGGAGGGTACTCCAGGCTCTCATCTTTCTTTTTCTCTCTAGATTCAGGCTGTTGCGGTCAGTCGGGTCTCCAGTGTGCAGTCCAGGGAAGCGGTGATCATTGCATGACTTTCTTCCCTTTGCATCAGGACTCAGTTGTTGCTCGCTCCCTCTCCCCGTGCTGTGGCGCGTAACTAAATCTTCTCTGAGGCTCCCTGTAACAAGACCCAGCTACAAAGGCTAAATGCTTTATTCCCAAGAAAAGCCTTAGAGATAAGATTCACCAGCTGTGGCAGCACAGTGCAGATCTTAGTAAGAGAAATAAATGTCCCTTCACTCCACGACTGTCTTTCCAGCACTTTATCTGCAATGAGCTCAAACACAGTCCTCAGCTATTTGTATTGCTAAATATAATAAAAGACAAGTCAGCAGTTTCTGAGGGATACACTTCCATAAAAAACAGTTCGATGGCATTTTCTGCATTAAAGACATTATTCATGGCCTTTTCTCCTTTCTAATATCCAGTTTCTGCCGGGTGTACATGTGGCTGAAGCTTCCTTCAACACATAAGGCACCCAGGATGTCATTCAACTGCCAAAAACTTACTCCAGTGGAAGAGCTGGAATGGGATTTATTAGTCTAATTTGAGGATATCCTGGTCAGTAATTGTCTGCATAGTGATTGGGAAAGGAGGAACCAACTGAGAGCCTTTCTGGCTCGTTGCTTGTTTGCAGTTTTATTTTCCTGACCAGTAGATGGTTCAGATGGGCACGGCTGGAACCAGCAAGGAAAGCCAGACTGGAGAAACCCAAAGGGTTTAAAGAGCTCTGCTTCAACCTTAGAGATGAAAGACCCCCACACAGCCTGTCCTTCCAAGAAGAGCCTTTCTGACCACCCCTTACTCCTTCCCGAGTCTCAAAGGCAGTGCAGCTTTTCTCCCTTGCTTGCACCTGCGCTGCCCAGTCCAGCAGTGGGTAACCTGGGAAGGGACACGGCGTTGGGAACGGTGAGGCTCGGTCCTGGTTTGGGTGCAGAGACAAGCTCTGGATCTCACCACGGAGATCCAAGAGTGGATCTGGAGGCTGCAGGTACACACGCCCCCGCAAAGGGCATCCCATCGCTGGCACGTTTCAGCCTGTGTCTGCAGATCTTTTCTGGCTTGCAGACAGCAGGACTCGGAGACACAGACCAGCTTTGGCCTGGGCTTTGCACATTGATGTAAACACTGCGATGATAAAGTAGTCAAAAGTGGGTATACTTGATTGTAAGCCTTAATTAACTATTAATTAAATTTTATTAACCCACTAGTAAAACTGATTATACCAAGCAATGAAAAGAAGGGCTGCAGTCAAAGCAGTTACTGTATCACTCATATTTATGTGGAAAGAAGGCTCATCATTTTCTTGAGCTGGCCAATATGTAAGGATTCCTCCTTGCTAAATCAGTCTGGCCATTTTCCTACATGCCACTGATAAGGAAGTATTTACGAATTTATTCCTAAATTCAAAGTAAACTTCAAGCCTTAATTTACTGTCGTAATTATATCACTGGCTCAATTAGTCCCCAATAAAAATGTTATGCTATTGTATCAAAGAAATGTAGTACCTTTGAAGTAAATGGGTTCACTTGCAGAGTAAGAAATCTTCCTTTTTATTGTGTTTTCTCATCTGCTACTTACAGCCACCCTTGTCTTAAATTGCCCTTTTTATTCTGTTCCTTGCAAGCGCGGTTTGTACCTGAGCTGCGGATGCTCACGCAGAGTGAAATACTCCTCTCCAGCCTTGGGGCTGCCTCGGGAAGCTTGGTGGTGGTAACTTCGTCTCGTTAAAGCTTTGCCAGCCTCATTTGCATGGCAATTTACGTGCGCTGCTGCAACGTTTGCTCTGCCATACAAAGGCTAGTGGGTCTGTAGGTTTTTTTTCCCTATTTCCGTGCTTTGTTTCCTTCTTGCCAGTGATGGGACCATGTTATGGGCTTTAAGGAAGTACAGCTGTACCTTTTGCCCTATAGATTTTCTCCTACAGCATTTGACACCCGCTGGCAGTGCCCCCTGCCTGCTCTACCTATCCCAAACCAGCTGAGACCGACACAGAAAAAAAATCCCCGAGGTTCTCTGCGGAGAAATCACCGCAGGACCCCGGGTCCAGCCCTCCCCACAGTGGCTGGGTCTGGCGAGGGGGCAATGCGGAGCCGCAATGGATGCAAAGTCCTTGTCTCGGAGAGTTCACCCTCCAGACAGGGCAGGAAAAATGGGCAAATTGGACAAGCGGTGTGTCGGAGGGATGAGGTAATAGCACAGCAAGGAGAATTTGGCAGGAAATCTATGAGCTGGCTAGACAGCACAGGACAGAGATCCGTCTAAGAAATGGGAACGCATTGCCGTGAGCAGGATTCTTGTGGACACGGAGCTCTTTCAGACATCATTTGGCATCACTGCCTGTCCTCTCTTCGGCAAGCCGCCGGAGGCCTCTGAGTTTGATTTTCAGGCTCAGGAACTAAAGAACCGTCCAACTATTCTTCATCCAAAAAGTTGTTCAATGTATCTTTGATTGACTTCTGAATGCGCAATATCAACACCCCCTGCAGACCAGAATCAGGCTTAAAAACAACAGTAAAATTAGCTCTTTCTGAGAACCTCCTCCAAATCCAGAAGTCTGAGCTGGATGACCTTGGAGGGACGTGTCCCTGGGGCAGCCACTAGCCTGAGATTTGCTACTTTCCACTTCTAGCATAAAGAAGGAAGGTTTTGCAACAAGCCTGTTAAAAGATGATCCTCCCCCACAGAATCGCATCTTAATTCTGGCCGGTGCTGGCTGATTGCACAGACGCAAAATGTGACAAGTGCCAAATTTGGTCTTACCTGCATCTTCTCTCTAGCAAACGCTTCTGCCTGCGGTTCGATGCGTTTCAGCTGCCGGTTGAAGGACCAACGTTGGTGTCACCAGTTTCCCTCAGCTCTCAGCAGAGAATGACACAGCAACACCAAGCCACCCACCAACCCCAAATTCCTCGTGCTCTCTGTATAGTCAATCCAGTCATATTCCCAGGCTTGGCTGGGATTCTTTTTCCTCTGTGTCTGGAGCCAACATGCCAATGGATATGACAGGTCTGTTCTCCCTGTCCCATTAGCGGAGATCTCCAGGCAACTTCTGTCGTTCGACAGAGAGTTACCCCTGAACTCCTGCAGAAAGCAGAGCTCAAGTCCCAGGTGTCCCCATTTATCCCTAAGAGTGCATTAGAAGTGGTCCACAGGTTTGTCCCTGGCAGCGAAATTATGATGAGGGAATAGCCCCATGTGCAAGTGCACGGTATGCGAGTTTAATTCTGATTTTATTCTATTTATTAAAACCAACATATTTGACATTAAACGTTAAAAACTCTAAATATTTTGAACCCAGAGAATATTCTTCATCTCCTTTAAGGTAGATGAGATTATTGGAGCCTACCATTTTCCCTCACCTCACATAAAAAATGCTAAAAACCAAAGTCAAAAGAAAGTGAAATTTCTCTGCATATACTGTATTCTTAATGTCTGGCTTATTTATTTTAGCTGACAGTCTCTGTGCCCAGGTCCATGGCTGTTCTCTGTGTGCAACCTGTATTTATCCAGGTGGCTTTGTGCCTATTAAAAAATGGAATGTAGCAAAATTAATGTATCTTTTACAGCAGGAGAGCTGAATTTATTGGTCTCACCACGGAAATTAATTTAGCGCTCCCAGCTCTCCCTTGCTGGACAATAAAGACACGAAATGAAACTGCCACACAAAGTTTTGACAAAATTCATAGTCATATGAAAAAAAAAAAAAAAAAAAGGGCCATGGGTAATTTACCACCAAAACTGAATCAGCCTTTTGTGCCAGTGATGCACGAGTGATACCATGAAGGGAATTTCCACCCAGTGACCAAAAAACCTACCTGGGTGAGTAAATAGAAATGCAGGATGGACAACAAGCAAGCTCCTAAACAGATTTATCTTATTTTTCCTCAGTTTGGAAAATAAATCTGGGTAATAAAGTAGACACTGGAGCTTGTGCAAGGCAGCATCCTTCAGCCTCTGTTCGCATCTGTGAGGCCTAAGGATGCTGCACATGGAGGTCCAGCGGTGGTTGAAACTACAGCTCAGAGGAAGCAGAGGTTGTTCTGCCTCTCATCTGGTGCCACACCAGGAAGAATTAAGCCAGCACATTGTCCAGCTCGATATATAATTTACATGTCAGTCCCCACCTATCTTTCTGCACCCTTGTTTTAATGTTTCCTAAATATAAAAATCCAACATCTACTGAAAAAAAACCCAACCAAACAAAAAAACCCAGCAAAAACTTTTTTGTATTGGGGTTGATTGGTCAGCGGGTGGGGAAAGATTTATCTGGGCAGTAAAGCTGGAAAAGGGCTATAAACCTTCGTGGAGTGCCTCTGCGCCTGGGTCCGAGGGAGGCTAATTGTTTGTTTGTTCTTCGTGTTTATGGTTTATCTGCGGCTCAGCTGACAGGAAACCTAAACCTGGAGGAAAAAGCACATCAATCGCCATTATCTGCCTTCTGTGCACTCACTAAAAATAAAGCCAGGCAAAGGGGTGGCTCGCGCACCCGACCCAGCGCGGTGCCAGCCGGAGCATGCCTCGCTCGGTGATGCACCAGGGATGCAGGGGAAGGAGGGAGGGAAGAACATGGACTGGCCACCATTGCGTCCAGCTCCCTCCCAAGCCTCCCGCTATGGCGAGGACGTCGGCGCTGCTTGGATGAGAAAAAAGGCAAAGGGTTTTATCTGCTGTACTGCCCCCGAAATAGTGAAGATTGACCTAAAAGCAACACGCAAACGCCACAAGCTTTGAAATTGCCTTGGGATCTCGCTCCAGTGGTTTCTTTTTACCCAAAAGGTAGCTTGGGTGGTGGAGTGAGATCTACAGATCAGTGGTTTTAGAGCAAGATAAGCATTCGTGCAGGCAGAGGCGCGCCGATTGCTGTCCTAGGCACATCCCAGCCCATGTCCCCTTTCCTCCCTGCCCGCCCATGGGCTCTGCCGTCCGTCTGTCGGCAGGTTTTGTATCGCTGTGGTGCGGCAAACCCACCTTGATGAAACCAGCCCAAGATACCACTGTGGAGCTTCAGCCCCTCCGCGGGGTGGGCACCCTGCGAGAAGGACCACGATGTCCCTTCCCCGGCCCCGAGGGCGCTGAGGATGGATGCAGGAAGCAGGGGAGGGGGGTCCTGGGGAGGGAATGCCCTGCAGGGCAGCCACACCTGGGGGTGTGTGGCACAAATGTCTGCCCCAAAACGGCCCAGGACACAGTTGCGTCGCCTCTTTAGGTTTATATCCCTGCCAGAAACACCCAGCACCCAAAACATCAGCCCCAGGGTGCCTTGCAGTGGCCCTGTGCCTCTTGCACCACCGCGGAGATGCTCGCATCGGGCTGGGACACCCTCACTCCCTGCCAGGGGGCTCGGGCAGTGAGGACAGAGATTTTTTGCTGTGCCATAAACTTCTCTTTAGATGGAGTTCTCTGCTTCAGTTTCCCTGTTGTTTCCTTTCCTTCTCATGCTACATCGCTGCCAGCACGGCTGTAAATGCTCTGAGGGGGGGGCCGGATCCCGGAGCAGGGATGTACAGTGCCCCACACACCGGAGACCTGGAGACACTGTAATAATAATAATTATTGATTTTCCAGTTTACTTTATGTTTCGTAGGGTGTTTTGCTGGAAATGATATAAATAGCTGTCTCTGTCCCTATCCCAGGCCACGATGCAGCAACGTATTTTTTTCCCAGTCCAAGGAAATAAAATGCAAAGTTCATTTCGCAATGATTTAAAAGTTATATTAAGGCCCAGGGTTGGATGAAGCGGAGGCAACCTGCTTGTAACGAGATAACTCCGAAGCCGCAGTGACCGTTGGGGTAAGTCGCAGCTGTGACATTCGATTTCTCCCAGCCCGTGGGTTCGAGCACTGCGCCCCCGAGTTCGGTTACCGTAACCCTGTGCCCACCACGAGCATCCTGCAGCAGAAGCCACCCCAGGAACACCCCCAGGGCCATCAAACTGCTCCGCGGCCTCTCCCGGCAGCCCACTATCAAAACACTCCCAAAGTGATCTTTGGGGAGAGTGGTTTCCATACAGGAATGCATTTACTGTATCCGTGCTAAATATAGCACCGGAGTGCGCGGGGAGTGTGGTCTCTCGCCCCTGCGGATTGCAGGAGAGATTATTCATTTTCAATTTGTTGTACCTTCACGCTGGCAGGAATTACTTTAGCCAAACAGGATTTAATAAATTATCTGTTCATAAACAACTGATCATTTTTCCGTCCCCGGTGCCGCTCGCATTCTGAATTTCCAGAGGGAAAGGGTATGAGAGGCCACTTGCTGGCAGGAGGGGCAAGAAGTACCTACAAGCCATCGGAAGCTTCCTCAGCCTCACTCGTTATACTTCCAAAGTATTAAAAAGTCCGGATGCGATAAGGAAAAGGAGGCTGTAAAACTTCATCCTTATCTTCCAGATAGAGGACCTGATCTTGCTTTTATTTATGCTGGTGTAAAGCAAAAGTAATTCCATCAGTGCTGCTGGCGCAAAACCCGAGCGGGCAACCTCAGAAGCGTGCCCGGACTCTCGGCTGGTGTTTTCTGCTTTTAAATCTATTAATTTGACAAAGATTTTCCTCAGCTGCTGGAACTGCAGCGCCAGCCTGCAGGGCTGGGAGGGAAGGGGGGTGAAAATGAAGCCACACGTGCATCTTTTCTGCATCTTTCATCGTCTCCACCTGCATTGCTCTGCTTGGTGTGATTCTCAAGGCAGCTGAGCAGGTTTCCCGGAGGGGGCAAATGCAGGTGGGGTGGGCACACGTGGCCCCCAGCATCCTGCGTGGAATCCCGGCTGCGTGCCAGGGGCCACCTCTGCCAGCAGCGGGACGAGGGGCTGGAGCCCCCGCGTGTAGCCGGACACAAGCCTTGTGCCTGTTTCCAGACTTATTCTCCTCTCACACTTTCCTCCCCTACCCCTCAGTGACAGCAGGAAAACGATCCCAGATTTGCATGTGCACAGAGAAAAACAAAATCACGTCCTTAACTTAATGCAGGTAATCCTAATTATTAGTCACTGCTGTTCTGTTAATTATTATTACCGTTGCACGAAAGGATTGTAAATAGATAACATCACCTTTTCTTCTGCACCATGTAGTGGGGTTTTTTTTCTCCAGCGTTTCCTTGATGGCACCAATTAAGAAGCCGCAAGAAAAATATTCAGGAATCAGATTGCGGGTGGTAATTTTCTTGACAATGAGGAAGGCAGAGCCGAGCCCGCAGCCTGCTGCTCTGCAGGTACCACCACGCTGCAGTGCTGACAGCAGTAAAAACTTGTCTCTGACAGTAAACTAAGCATGTATGACCCGGAAGACATCAAGAGCAGATAAGGGCAGTAACACAGACTCCATTTAGTGCTATTAAAATGGTAATGACTTACGATCAGAGATGCCAGCCTGAAATTCGAGAAGCTCTGAAAGTGAGGAGTGGGAGATGGATGGCCCGGGAGCCAGGCTGGTACGCGGGTTCCCTCAGCGCAGCCCACTTGACCTGTGTTTCCAGGCCAGGAAATTTTAAAAAATAAGAATAATTCACTAAGAGGTTGTCTGGGGTTTTTTTGCAAGGCGGCGTTTCTGAGAATGTTATGCAGAAGGGAGAATCGGCTTCGACATCGCTCTGTGGGACTCTGCCAGTCATTGCAGTAAGAAAAAAGGCTTTTTCTTATTAAAATACACGGAGATGCTCACAGGTACTGACCCTCGCCCTGCAGCACCATCGCTCAGGGCAGGACACCCCACTATTTTAAACATTTCAGTTTGCACCTGGGTTGTTTGGGGAGGTCTGCGGTGAGCAGCTGGCACAGGACTCGGTCCTCATCCCCCGGTGCTGGGACACTACTGTGACCCTTGTGACACCAGTGACACTTGGGAGAGTCCTTGACTCTTCCCCCTATACCCTGCGGTGCCACTGAGCTGTGCTGCCCTCCCGGGACCATCAGGACAAGGACCACCGAGTCCGATGTCCGAGCACGGCTATAACGATGCTGCAAAAGCCGCCTGGATGTGGTGCTTAAGAGAACAAACACCTCTTGTTTTATTACCATCTATGTGACAAATTGATTTATGGTAGATAGTGACAGAAAGTGCCTGACACAGAAAAAATATTTTTTTTAATCAAGGAATGATCACCATAAAGAATGTACTATATCAGTCAAATATATCCAGCTGCAAATACCCTATATGGTAGCATTAAGAAGATGTAAACTCTCAGATCTATTATAAACAACTTTTTAAGGTAGCTGAGGCTTGGGGGATTTTGACACGGGAAAGGATGAGGAGTATCATAATTCCATATGTGTCCAGGCATTGTGGACTTCTTAATGAAATTTCCAGGGTTTGTAGGAGCTTTTGATATACGCCTGTTACAGCTGTCATGAGCAGTGCAGGTCCTGAAATATTTATTGTTGCCTTTTTTTGCCCATCTCCCTATTACTTCCCTTGTGCTCCGTAACACTGAGGTTCTTTGACACCCGCCACCCCATGCACAACCTTAGGGGTGGGTTAGGGGTGGTTTTGGCAGTGTAGATTTATGGTTGGACTCGATGATCTTGAAGGTCTCTTCCAACCCAAGGGATTCTATGATTCTATGAACCGCCGTGTCCCCATCTGATGTCTTCTGTCCCTTCTCCCTTTCTCAGCCTTCCTTCTCCCCAGGATACTCCAAGGTACTTGTAGAAGAAACCTCATGTCCCACAACTCAGCAGCCTTCTCTCCTTGCTCCTTGGGTCTTCCATCCCATTTTCTCCATCTCTTCCCCCTGCTACTTTCCATCCCGCTCTTTGGATGCCCAGAACCTCAGCTCCTCCATCAGGACGGCAAACAAGACAGGAAAAAATGAGGGAATAACGTTCTCCAAAGGGTAACGCAGCGAGTGGATTTTCGCGTCTCCATCGGCACCTCCCTCCTACTCCTTCCAGCCGCGGGACCGTGTCTCCCTGCCCGCCATCCATTACCGTCCACCCCGTCGCAGACACAGCAGTCGATCATTTCTTTCTTGTCCTTGAGGCATTGCCAGCGTGCGACCCGCCGAGCTGGCTCCAATTCTTCACGCTATTCCTCGCAGCTGGTTGTTTCCCCATCCCTCTGCGCAACGGCAAACATTGTCCACGACTTCACTCCTTATCTTTTATCTTCCGCTCCATCTTCTGAAGCTGTGCTCATCTTTTAAATTCCTGTTTATGCAGGTTTTGAAGATGGTCTGTGGAAAAAAAAGGCTACTGCTAGTTTATGTCAGGGGGGGTTGCTCAGTAGACGTAGAGGAGTAAATGAAGCCACCGGGTATCAGCAAGAATCAGGACTAAGATACGGAAAGAGGAGCAGGAAAACCAGCCTCTTGCTTGGAAATTTCGATTCAAGAAGTTCTTTTTGACCTTTTCCCCCCTTCTAATTTTGGAGAATTTGTATCTAAAAAATAAAAAATAAAAATTCTAATTCAGGGGAACAATTCACATGCATAAAAGACACAGGAAAGCTGCTGTGTCCCCAATTAAAGTGGCGTTTTATTTCTTCTTTGTCCTTTGTTTTATCTTGAAACTGTGTGGTGATAAATAAGCAAGACAAGAGAGAAAGAAAACTGCTTTACTCCTTTTTTTTTTTTGCTCTTTTCCAAAGTTTTTTTTAAAGTTTTGGATCAGTGTGTTCCTACCGGTGCATTTTCCCTGTGCCCAGCTGAATTAGCGCTACCTCCCTGAAAAGCAAAGCAGGAATGGCCCCAGGAGGGAGGAGAGGTGACTCTCCCCAGACTTTATCTGGCAAAGGCAAGAGCTGTTTTGGGGATAAACAATGACGAATTGGCTCCAGCTTCTTGCCAAAGCATTAGGTAAGCAATGTAGGACAGCGCAAATCGGTCCTGCCTGTTCCTGGGTGGATTCGTGCCCCTTCGCCTCCCGAACGCGATGGTGCCCACGGTGCCCTTTGCCAGCTGCTTCCTGATGGGTGGTGCTGGCTTTAAACTGGACGCAGCCAAAGGGAGACAGCGGGGAAAGCGAACGCGGCGCCGGGCTGGGCTCCGATCCTCCCCTCCAGCCTCCGGACCCGGTTCTGCAGTGTCTGTATGTCCTTCGTTTTCTGCAACCTGCACTCAGCCCTGCATTGCAGCAGCAGAGGAGTCCCCTCGGCTGCTCGGCTCCCGGCGCCGGCGCGGGGCTGCACCCACCCGCAGCTCGCTCGGCCGCGCCGGGGGAGGCAGGGAAAAGCCCCGGGGACACTCAGAGCCCCCTCCCGCAGGGGGACATCTCCCCAGCCCAGCTCCGAAGGCTACCCAAGGGGGTTGGGAAGACCCTCTAGACCAGAACAACCTCCTCAAGCAAAGCAACCCATATTTTCTACTAGTCCTAGAGTGAAACAGCCTCTGTTGATGCTTCAGGATAGAACATCTATATTACTGCGTGCTGCAAAGCTCCTCTGGACAGACAGACAGACTGACAGACCGATCCTCAGTTGACAGAGTCACAACAGCAACGCAACCCTGGGCTGACGTGATTTAAAACTGTCATTCCAAATCTGGGGGGTTTTCTTTCCGCTGTCCTTCGTCCCCACACGCACCCCCCAAACGGAAGAGGGGAACGCGCAGTCAAACCTTTGGCGCAGCCTCTCGGTTGTGGCTTGAAGTAGAAAATGTTGGGTGCCAAATTTTTTACTGCAGTGTAAATTAAAATGCCTGGACTAAGATGATAGACACATCGCATGGAGATCGGCGCAGCCTCCTGCCTGTTAAGAGACATATTAGAATAAAGAGCAAATGATTCCCGAGAGCAGGGTCTGCTTGAGAGAGGGAAAAAAAATTAAATAAAACACAACCGAGGGGGAATCAGCAGATTTGTGCCAAGGTCTCTCAAAGCCTTTGGATGGCTCGGAGGGTCTGGAGGAGCCTGGTGCTTCTCGGGCATGAATCCTGCCCATGCAGACACGCTGCAGATATTTGTCTCTCCAAGTGTGATTACACTCCAAAAAGTGACTTGCCATTACTACCCTTGTGGGACTCTGGGCTTATAGACTCCAGTTCATTTTCCAGGTTAAAAAAGAAACCAAAAAACAAACCACATGACAGATATGAAGGGGTTTATTTTCTTTCTTTTTGTTTGTTTGGGATTTTTTTTTCTCTGCTTTCCTGTTTTCTGTCTGGCAGCTCAGCAAGCTCGCCCTGGGCTCTGGGGGTGAAGAGGAGCCCTAGCTTGTCCCATGGGGGGGACACAGCGATGGGAAGGGAGGCAGCTCCTACCCTGAAATCACTGCTGTGGTGGCTGCCCTGTGCTACAGGGGCAAAACACAGTTGAGACACATATTTTATCCCGAAAGTCAGCAGATCTGAGGATGAACAGTGGGGTAGGAAGCTGTTGGGTTTTGCCAGCACGTCTGATGTGAGACCGTGCTTTAACTTCCTGGGATTCAATAGCAGGACGTGGCAGGGACCAGCTTGCCCCATGGTCGGGGGGTGGTGGTGGCCCAGCACGAGCCCCCTCCCCAGCCTGGCAGCCGCTAGACCTGCGTTAACACTTAACCAGAGCGACCACGTAGCTGCTCAGCAGGGAAAGGGCCTGTCCTTCAGAGAGGAGAGGAGTGAGCCGGGGTCTCCAAGGCTTGTGTCTGAGTGTATCCTGGGTTTTGGGTCATTTGAGTCATTTCTTTGACAATTTGACAATTAAGTTGCTCAAGGATGGCGCGTAACTCCTCTAAGCCAGGCAGACTTTCCGTGGCCTCGGTTCAGGTCACAGACTCAGAGAATCGTGGAATGGTAAAGCCCATCCTGTTCCACCCCCCTGCCCTGGGCAGGGACACCTCCCACTAAACCAGGTTGCTCCAAGCCCCGTCCAACCTGGCCTTGGACACCTCCAGGGATGGGGCAGCCACAGCTTCTCTGGGCAACCTGGGCCAACATCTCACCATCCCCATGGTGAACAATTTCTTCCTGAGATCTGATCTAAATCTCCCCTCTTCCAGCTCTGGTCCTTGAGCTCTGACTGATCCCTGCAGCTCCCAGCACCCCCTGAGTCCCCGCGCTGGTCTGCGAGCAGGCGCTGCCCACCCAGTGCTGAGGACCAGCCTCCGGCACCGCGGCTCAGCATCCCTTAATTGTGATTTCAAGCCTGGGTATGGTTCCTCCCTGGCACTTAAGGAAACAAAGTCAAGTCCCGTCTTACAGCATTGCCTACGAGTGAAATTCAGGCAACAGGAGCAAAGAATTTAGCAGGAGGGATTTTCAGCCACCAAATTGCATGTGCATTTTTTCACGACAGCGTACAGCGTGGTCTTTGCTCACAGTACGTGTGTGTTTATTAACTCACACCTGACGTGGTCCCTGCTCCTTGGTGCCTGTCATGGGGGGTCAGCACCAGGGACCGGGTTCTTGTATTATTTCCTCCAGTCGTCGCTGAGCAGCACTTGCTATTGAAGCTGCAGCCTCACACTCCCAGTGAACTGTAAAACCAATTTAAAAACGACATTTCACGAATTAATGCAATGCCCACTGCAATCACACGTTGTTGGGCTGCTGAGGAGGCATATTCCAGCCTGGAATTTGTTACCTGGCCAGGCCATTCGTCACTGCACAAGACGCAAAAACTTCCTCGCCTTGTAGCCCTTCTGTGCAAGGACAAGTTAGAAATAGGGACATCCAAAAGGCAGATCCTGCCATCATCTGCCAGACTGTGTTTTTAACCCTGCTCCCAATTCGTACGAGTCGGTGCCGTTCTAGGCTCGCAGGTAAAAGGGCTTTTTTTAGCAATAACTGCAATAATCAGCCCTTTGGTACCGCCTCTGTCTGCACCATGGCTCGGCAGTTGGGGGTCTCACCTCCCCAAGGCGTGTGAATAATTTAGCTGCCGTGTGAGGAATCTGCCCTGCCGGGCACCGGGGTGCAGGAACGGAGCCGGGGGCTGCGGGGTCCCGCGGGAGCTGTGCCGCGGTGCAGCTGGCTCGGCACGAGGCTCGGCGCCGGGGTGCCACTGCCGGCAGCCACCCCGCTCCCCAGAGCTGAGTTTCAGAGGCAATTAGGTGCCTAATGATGCAGGCAGACACCTGGTGGCATTTGGACCAGGAATGAGGTGCTTTACATGCCGAGGCACTTCTCAAAATCTCACTAGGCATCTACCTGCAGCCATAAGTGCCTGCAAAAACCAGAATATTTCCAAACTGCTGCCTGGGAGGCTGCTCTGGGCTGTACAAAAGGCCGTTTTGGCTTCAGACACGGGCCTCCAGTGTGGGGGAGAAGGGCTGGAGGGCACCTCTTACTCAACCAGCCCCTCAAGAGAAGCACCCATCGCCCCCGCTTGCCCCTGGCCACCATGCACGGGGTCCCAAAGCTCAGCCGCTTGCACACAAGACCTGTCACCACCTGCTCTTCCAGCGTCGCCTTTGGGTGAGTTTAATCGTTTTTAAAAAAGGGTTTAGCACAGTCTCTGTCCTTTGGCACAGCCACGCCATCCCTGCAGCCATATGTGCTCACACCTCTTCTATCTCCAGGAGCAAGGTCGGCTCCCCTTGGCAGGGCAGAGGCAGGTAATAATGCCTGCGGCCAGGAGCAGGAGCAGCTGGTGGGATGCTGCGTCTGCGCACCCTTCCCGTGCCCGTAAGCATCTCGTTGTGGTCATAAACCTCTTGCCAGAAGCTCTCAGGAGACCTCAGCTGGAGGCTGGCTTGGGTAACGGATGCTCATATCGTGGGGGGTCAAATGGCTCAGGAAGATGCTACATGGGGGTGTTTAATAAACTCTCTGGTGTTTCTCCACTTCCCCTCTGCTCCCATATTCCAGCAACAAGCAACACCTGCACATCCCCCACCCCCAGCTTTGCAAAGGCTCTCAGGGCTTTATACCCACACCCTCCCCCTGCTCAGACCCCCTGCTCCAACCTTGGCCAAAACCTGCCTTGCCAGAGCTTCCCCCAGCCTTGAAAGCGCTGCTTGCACCATCGAGCTGGGAAGGCAATAACCCAGTAATTTATTATTAAAACCAATATTTCTAGGTGACTCCCTTAATATGGAATTTATTTCAATGCTGTTTGGCAAAAAGTAGAAGTCATGCCTCCCGGTATGTGGTTTATATTCCACGTTTGTGGAAAGCAGGCAGAGAAAATGAATGGCTTCAGTAACTGTAAAATAATCTATAAGGCAGAGTGCGTCTCCTCATCTTCTTTCAGAAGGTTTTATTCAGCTCAGGCTTTCTATATGATACAGTGATGAATGAAAGACCTGGGAACAGTGCAAAGTAACGTTATTTATGGAGAATAGTAAAAGAGCATCCCGTTTCTTAGCATGCAATTTTGGTAAGGGCAGAATTTTGAGATTAAAATGAGATTCCCTTCAGATCATTTCAAGTCATCCCAAGCTTTAAAAAAGGTCTTGTGGAGAGGTGGTGTTGGCTTGGTCTTCCCAACGTTCCTCGTATCTTTCAAACATCCCTCCCTTGGTAAAGGCAAGGACTGGAAGACCATGGACACAGACTGAGCACCCCAGTCTTCCTCTCCACTATACAAATTTTCTCATCAATGAGCCCTAATCACCCATAAAGTCATACCCCACCGTCATGTGGGACATTTTAAAGTAAATGGAACAAAAACCTGGTCTTTATTGCAGCTCAGTAATTTGGTGAGCCCAGGTAGCTCCATCTCTGCAGGTGACTGCTGGAGCTTCAAAGATAACGTGACCCACCACTGCCGGGACCCTGCGCTTGGGATGGGTACCCGCCTTCCAGAACTGCTCGTCCTGGCCCCAAATTCAATAAGCACTTTGCAGACCTGCTAAAAGTTTGAGCTGGGTGGTGCCGGCTGACTTTGGTGGCACGTGCCTCGGTATCTTGCTGAATCGGGGCCCAAACTTGGCAGGGCTTTATTTAGAAAATGCCTCATGCTTACGAAGCTTGGGATGAAAAAACCTTTTTTTTTTTTTTTTTTTTGCTTTGTTTTTGTTTAAAACGGTTTGTTTGCTAGTAAATTCACAGTATGGCTGAGGTAGCACATTTGTGTTGTTAGGTACAAAGATAATGGAGGATTAAAATGCTGACAAGTGTGTAGAGGGGAAAATGATTTGGTTACCTCGTAGCGATGCAGCAGCAGCTGGAGCGAGCCCCGCATCTGCGGCTGCTTCCAGGCAATTACTGCTTCCCTTCCAGCGCTTCTGACAAATGCTGCTGCTCTCCCGCTTTGAATTGTCAAACGCAAAAGTTGCCATGAGAAGTGGTTTCCCTCCTTTGGCCCTTCTTTTAGCTTTTCTGTGATCAGGCGGAAACACTTCCACAGGGAAAAAATTCCGGTATTATTTTTGCGGCACAAAATTCCCCCGTTGCCGGGGTAGAGGGGTGAGACGAGTCTCGGCACTGGGCGTGTTTGTGCATTTTACAATTTTTCTCATAAAATACCCCAAATGACTTTAATAATATCTTTAATTGAAGCATTTCACACGTTCGGGGTCAGGTCTGGTTGAGCGTGGGTTTACGGATATTCCCCCCGGCTGCGCCAAGAACCCATTACGCGGGGCGAGCTTGCTCCCCTTTGGGCCCGCCATCGCCTTCCTGCTGCCACCTCCAACTCTTGTAAAAACAAACACGGGCTCCCTAAGTGCAATTAGCATCTGAGGAATGCCGAGAGAGGGAGATTAATCATTCATAAACTAAACAAATACTGTTCTGATCCCATTAGCCAACAGACAGCGTCTCCCGTTAATTTACTTCTGTTTGAGGTGCATCTATTAACCCCTTTTAATCAGCTATTATTCTAGTTAAACTCTTAGCTGGGCTTGGTTATCAGAGGAAGGTACCCTTCTGACATGAGATCAAATTAAGATTATGGAAAACTTGTCAGGAATGAAGAGCCTTGCATTTGTAATTGAGTTATAACCTAATTAAAAAAAATGAGGTCTGCTTCTGAGGAGGGCCCTGCCGGCACTGCTTCTCCTGAGCATCCTCTTGCCTCCGCCGAGGTCTCTCTGCTGAATTTTGTCAGCCCAAACTCAACCAGACAGGTGTCATCGTCGTCTGCCTTAATGTGCTCACCCCCTGACACGCACAGCTTTGCTCTGTGTCTTCCTTTGTACCTACGACAGAGTCGAAAATCTAATTTTTTTTTAAAATGTCAGAGAGGCACATAAAGTTAATATACTTACCAGTTTGCAGCCCTCCACTTAAAGTCAATTACTGGCGGTGGATACGCCAGCGCCGGCAGCGCGGCTGCCCGCTGTGGGACGGGCTCGCCTTGCCTCCTCATTTAGGCAGCATGCTGTCTAGGGAAAATTTAATATTTTAGGCTACTGGTAGCGGTGGATTAGATCTCCAGGTTTCCGAGGTCGTCTTCAGGGAGCAGCTTGGGTTTGCCCACATCTGTGAGCGGGAGGCGGCTGGGGAGCTGGGAGGAGACGCGCGTCCCCTGGAGATGCTGCTGGCATCCGGCACCGGGCCAGGTGGTCGCGGCACCGGTGGCGGGTCAAGCAGAGCAGCCCGGCTGAGCGGGGCAGGAGAAGGTGCTCTCCTGCCTTGGCATCGCTGCTCCGCGTTTAATGCCGTAAGTGAACGCCAACGGAGCGAGGGTGCCTGCCCGGGAGATGGCAGCGCCGGGTGCTGAGAGCACCCTGGGATTGCCGGCTTCGCTCCAGGGTTTGCGTCAGTTATTCAGCCCAAAGTTGTGAGGGGAGAGGAAAGGGCTGTCTGCGGTGTCACGGCAGGCGTTCCTCACCCAGCACCCCAATTTTCGACTTTTGAGTGTGTAGCTCCTGGCAAGGCAGAGGCCACTTTGCCTCTGTGGGCAGCCCCGAAGGGGCTTTGTGCCAGGGCTGAGCCCCCTGGGAGAGGGTGCCCTGCACCCGCGGAGGCAGGAGAGCTGCTGGGAAATAAGCATTTTGACAAAATCGCTCTCTTCCTGTTTTAAAATCTGGAACAGCTCAAATGGATTTCATTGTCCTCCGATTCCGACCAGAATTTTAAGAACAGTTTGAGATTTAAGCCTGAAAATCTTGGTGCTGATTATATCCATTTTCATCCCGGTGTTTCCACACCTCCACACAACAACCCAAATAAAGGAAAAGGAGGAAAGTCTCACCTGAGCTGCCCCGCTCCCAATTAGCAAAAGGTAAATAACTCTTATTTTCTCTCTCTCGCTTCTTGGGCTGTGATGGCTGATGAGACTTGTGCGACGAGAGCCTTCCTTCCTTGCTTCAGTGCATAAATACTGCATCTTCGGGGAGCCGCTTTGCTTAATTTAGGAGCTGCTTGAACTTTGCTTAAAGGCGCCTGCGTGTTGCTATCCCTTGGAGTCGCCCAAGGTATTTGTCATCGCTGAACCTGCAGTTCATTAGAGGTACAGAGTCAGCTAATTGTTCCCAGAAAATGTAGTATAATTTTATGAATTATGCATAAAATATTAACTAATTGTGAAGTTCCCAGATATATATGTAGACTGCAGGGCAAATGCTTCCCCACTTGAGGGCTATATACAACAAACATGGAACAAATAATAGATGTATTTAATCCAGCGTGGCAGGCAGGGCGGCCACACCGAGGACACGAGCGTCTGGGGGAGAGTGTCATGGAGATGTGGGGTCCCCTCCCAGTGCTCAGCCCCCGGCGGGGGGCTGCCAGGCACAGCACTGCCCCAGGCTGGGGTTTGCAATGAAGACCCTGTTGGAGGAGCCTCGATCACTAAGCCAAGCTGCTTTGAGAAGGTCCATGCCTTGGACAGGGCTCTGAGCAACTGTTCCAGATGTCCCTGCTCATTGCAGGGGGTTGGGCTACATGACCTTGAAAGGTCCCATCCAACCCAAACTATTCTATGGTTCTATGATTCATGCTGAGTTTCACGGATATTGGCCAAAACACTGCCTTTTTCCAGCAGAGAGGTTGCGGAGCAGCCCTGCCCACCAGATCTGTAGGTAGGTACATCTTTCTTTCAGCCCAGGCGTGGATCCAGGAGCAGGGGGCAGGAAGGACAAACCCTGACCCCGCTCTCAGCCCCCAGTCCCTGCCAGCCCCTGGGGAGGCGCTGGGGAAGCCCTCCCAGAGATGCGGCAGCGACGGCGCCCCAGGACTTGATCCATGGACATTCACTTCGAAGATGCAGATCAGCAACAGCGGTCCTCCTCCTCTGACAGATATTCATTTCAGAGTTCGCCAGCATGCCTTGGAGACATAAAAATCAATAGAACAGAGGGAACAATAAAGTTTCATTGTTCAGTAATGAGGTAGACAGCATCTATCACAAACTCCCAAAGTGCTGCTCACTGCAAGATTCTTCTCCACTGTCTCCTCCAGGCTGGAGATAAAAAGCCTCCGGCGCTGGACCTGGACCTCAGCTAAATAAGAGATGGGCTTAGCTGGAAGAAATCTGAATTCTGGAAGGTGAGTGTCTTTCCATGGCCAGAGTTCATTGATGCTTCCTCTTGCGTGCAATCTAGCAGCAGCATCCCAATATTCTCCACTCAAGCTCTGGAGGTGGTTGATGGGTTGCAGATCTTGACCTCCAAAGGCTCCAGGAGTTCATGCAATCACTTTGTCTGTTCACACTACGAGGATGTCCCCACCGTGGCTGCAGCAGGCGGCAGGGCAGAGTGACAGCCAGGCTCTGTGCACGCCCGGTGCCAAGGACTGGCCGCGGTGGGAAGCTGCGGCTCTCTGGAGAGAAGGGAGGACACTGGAGGAGCCGCCTCAAATGCTTTGGCTCCAAGGATGCCAATGCAAGTTATTACATTTTTTAAAACTTTTGAGAAACAAGAGATGGGAGAAAAGGGTGATGTTTGAAGAGCGGTTATGGAGGGATGCCTGGTAACGGGGAGGCTCGGAGAGGAAGAAAAGCCTGAGAGAAGCCGGCAGCGGGGCTGGACCAGCTGCCTGCAAAGGGGTGGTGGAGGACACGCAGAGATAACGAACAGACCCAAGAATGGCAGCAGGAACCGAGTTCGTCCTGAGGTGCGACACCCTGAGTGCTGATACAGAGGACTCCGCTCTACAGCAGTTGGGGCCCACGAGGCGCCTGGGTGGTGTTTCGGAGCCCGGGGGGGTTGGGGGCATCAAGGCAGGTTTGGGCTCTCAGCTCCAACCCCTGCGGGGCCCCCGCTGCCCCCCGGCTTCACCAGAGGCGTCACCCAGAAAATCGTTTCTTCCCTCCACCCGCAGCAGCTTTTCCAAAACAAGTTGTGCTTTGTTTAGTGCTATTGCAACCTAACTTTAAATCGCCTGCTTTTGTTCTTTTTTTTTTTTTTTTTTTTTTTTCCTGCTGAAGAAGGGGAAATGAGCTGCTGGCTGCATGGAAGCATTTATGCTTTATCCAGAAAAACCCTTAAAACTGAGACCAGGCACATGCTGCAGCATCCAGGGGAATCCAGGCTTGTCTGTTCCCCGTGCTCAATTCCCTTGTACTGTCACGCTAGCAGGAAGAAATATGCAGTCACCCTTGCTGCATATTCTGGCAGGGTTGTTGTCAACTTATTATTTTTTGACTCAAAGCCAAAAATGAAGGGCATTTGCATCTTGCAATTTTGCTGTTTGCTTGTCTTGCTTATGTTGCTGGAAATGACCTACAAGGAGTCAACAGCAGGCAGCTAGGACGATACAGGAGCGGAGAAGAGATGAAGCTGGAAAGTTTGTCTCTCACCCTAAAACATCCCACAATATTTAGTTAGTGGGAAGGGAGAAATTAAAAAGCACATGGATGTTTCATCTATAGATTTATTGCAAATTTGCAGGGGGTTGTGTCGTAAGAGAGCACAAATGGGATTTAGATTTCTCCCTGAAAAAAGATAAAATATAATTACAATTAAAATAAATATAACAACCAGGTTCTAAACTTGTATATGGAGGTAACTCTCATTAACATCCACGCAGTCAGTGCAGAGGAGGAAGCCACCTTGCTTGCCTTTCCTTTGTTTTATCTTCTACCCTACCCTAACAACATCATTTTGCATCTTAAACTCTGAGGATACTTTACTGGAGGGCAGCAGAATTTACATAGACGTGATAATGAAACTGCACAAATACAATTTACTGTAAGTGGTACTGAATTATATAACAAAGAAAAGGTGAGGATCTTTGTGAAATACTGCCTCACCAAAAAAAGTCCTGAGAATAATATCTTCTTAAAGGCAGTTTTGCATAATTGCTCTGTACATCTGACAGGGCTGGAATATACTTTTTCTTTTAGGTGTCAAAGACTCGGCATTGACTGAAAGAGCGGTGCACTCTGCAGTCTTTGGTGCAATGCCTGGTGCATTACGCTCACGTTGCGAGACACCTCCTCTGCGCTTATGAAATGGTTAATTTCCAAAGATAAGAAGAGTTGCGGTACAGCAATCAAATGGAGGCTAATGCACACCTAAGGCTGCAGGCAGCAGCTCTCCTCGCTGCCGGCATCGCTTGAAGAGTGAAAAAGAGAAATAAAAGAAACCTGAATTCTAGCAATGTGAAGAAAACATCCTCCATCCACACACTTCTCTGCTTTGACGACAGTAAAACTGGACACGCACGTCTGTGCTGGCCCATGCTCTTCCAGCCTGATCGTAGGCACTGGGGCACCTGCAAAAAAAAGAGGAAAACCAGCTCTGAGAGAGGGGGGTCCTATCTCGCCTGCCTCCTTCACAGGGATAATCTTATCAAAGTCCCTGGAGTTATTTGCCTGCATGCAGGCAGCGGGACTTGATGGAGGAGGAGAGTGATAGGGACAGGCAGCCTGCAAATAATGGGGGTGCAGGACATATCGAGACCCAGCCCCGACTCGCTGCCCAATTTGGATGCAATGAGCCACCCATACAGAGGCAGAGCACCTATAACTTCATTTACTTCATTGGCTTTGGATGCTCTGGTGAAAGCAAAAGCAAATTCCAACAGTGTCGCAAACACTCAAACCCCCGGTACCAGCAAATGTCTCCTTGAAATGTCTTATCCCATCAAATATTCCTTTCCAAGTCGCTACGGTTGTCCCCTCATGCCACGACCCCTTTGCCAAAGCCAGTGATGTCTTGGTGACCGGTATCTCAAGGTCACACTTTTATGAACTCGGCGAATGTGCTTGTTATTCCTCTTCTTTTGAACACGCTTCTCGGTGAAACCCCTGGAAGAAAGCCGTACACTGCAGCTGTCTTTTGGGCTTAATCTGGAGGACTTTTCAGGTTGGATCACTTTTCTCAGGGTATAATGTTCTTGTTGGGTGGCATCTTACTGGGTCACATCATTTCAAGGCAGGTCCCATCCTCAGTTCCAGCTATGAAAACAACTGGGACCAGCATGGGACGAGAGGCTGCCGCTGAACAAGGCTCTCACACTTAATTATCATCAGGCAAAATAAAATAAAAGAGAAGTGTTCAGGTTGCTAGTAATTACTGAGCACAACATTCAGATAGCTGTTTGGGCAGATCCCTCCAGCCGCTGCGGAGGCTCTGCTGGAAGCACAAAGTGCTCTTAGTTCCCTTCTTCTGCGAACAACTCTCTGTATCCTCCTCTTTGTGATTATTTATTTCTGAGGTGAGTAATTACCAACCGTAGAGAGAAAGCTACTGCAGCGTGAAGCACGGCGAAGCTCCGACGGGCGGGGGGGGACGATGCCTTTCACCGGCTGCATGTGTGCATGGACCCTGCCAATGTCAACCAATGCCACCTGCAGCTAAAATGGCTCTGCTAAGGACAAGCGAGCCCCAAGAGGGGGCAAAAGTGAGGGAGAACAGCGCGTTTCTCTCTTTTAGAGTCAATGGGGGGCTAAAACAGCTGCTTCACTCAAGGGGCAGGGAAAGTCCTTTGGGATGCTGAAGCATTCCGTGCCCCTCGAGTGGAGCAGGAAGGCTGAAGCTGGTTGACACTGGGTGTACGCAGCCACGGCTGTCCCCAAAAGGTGTCCCACCCCCCCTGGCTGAAGACAGCATGGTCACACACGGGTCATTTTAAAGCACAGCATCTGCTTTAATAGCGAGGCGGAGGGACCGCGCGAGGTGCCTCATCCGCCGGCGGTTCTGCACGGGAGAGAAGTCCCTGGGGGGCTCCCCGGGGAAGCGGGACAGGGAGCGGCTTTGCAGGCAGCCCCCGGACACCCATCACTGACTCAGCAACTTCAGGCAGCAGAAAAAAAACGATTCCAGGAGGTTAAATTGATTGCCAAGTAGGTCCTACAAACTTGACAGCCTCCAAGCGGCTCAACTTCATTTAAGTTATTTCAAGGCAATTCCAGGAGGGCAAAGAGGAGAGCGGCTGGGGGAGCCATGAGCTGCCAGCGTACGACCGCTCTTAAAGAGCACCGTCGCATTTTCCCAGGTCGTTTTCTGCTTTACTTCTTCAAGGCACAACATTTCTCGCAGATGAAAGCTGCTCTTTTTTGTGCTTTCTTCTTCCCCCCCACCCTTTTTTAACGCGTGGGTGGATGTGGAGTGGGGCCGGGGCTGGCCCAGGCGCTGAGCTCTGCACGGGCCGAGCGGGAGCGTTGCCGGATGCGTGCCTTTCCGGAGGCTGCAGCAGAGCCCCGCGCTCGGCAGCACGGGTGCTGCTATTAACTATTGCGCTGTTGGAGACCAAACAAATTACCTGAGCGGCTGCTCTGAGGCACTTGGGCTGCGGAGGGAGCAGATGATGTACTATTTGCCAGATATCTTCATAAGTAGGAGATAAGAGGGGCTGGAGGAGAGCGAATCGATGCCTTTTTTAGATCTATGGTGCTTGAGGCATCTGTCAATGCTGGAGAGTAAATATTTACTTTCCAACATAAAGTCCGTATAATCACTTTTCTATCCGTCACTTACTGCTTCTGAGTGTTTCTTACTACAATGTTGATATTTGCATTAGCTACTTACACTGGCTATAAGATTCATACAGTTGTCAACCGCATTTAGACGACGGCTGAAAATCCCCGGGTCCTGTACCGCAGCTGCCGCGATGGCTAATGGCAATTGAAGAGAGAAAGCTGAGATATTTCCCACAGCAAATAGCAGACAGAGATAAAGACGGAGCTACGGCATGAAGGTTATAATAATAGGTTCTCTTGTGCTCATTAAATTAAGAATCCCATCGGATCCACGATGCGCAGATGTGGGCAAGAGACAGAATACTATACATAGTGAGGAAAACTTAAAACTGGAAAAAAGGAAGTGTTACTAAGCCCATTTTATTGACAGGGGAACTGAGGCACGGGAGTAGAAAGTGACCTTGCTCAAGGTCAGGTGCAGAATTTTCACAGAGGAAGAGGAGCTGAACCCAGATCTCCAAACTGGGGGTGCAGTGAAATGCTGCAGGACCGTTTCTGCTCCTTCCACACCCAAAACTGGCAGGAAATGGCTCGTGCAAATGCATTCACGTGGCTGGAGAGAAGAAGCAATGCTGTTTGGCCTGGGCAATACCCAGGGCTCCCGAAACTCTGGTGTGGATGGGGAGGAGGGAGCCGCAGCCAGCACTGCGCAAGCTGAGGGCTGGGAGGGGACACTGCTGAGCCACATGTCACCACTAGGACACACCAAATGAGCCAAACTAAAAGTTTTCAAAATGACCCCAAATGTCACGCAAAAAGTCTGGAATAGTGGCTACCACCTCGGCCATCAGGAATGACTCGCGGTCCCTTTGCAAGTGGAGGGAGGCCTGAGAGCCGATGGGGCAACCGAGGGAGCTGGGGCAGCGTGGTGGCACGGACACCCAGCCGGGCACCCTGTGACACCGACTTTGCACTCCTGCAGGATTTGTTCCCAGTGTTTGGAATAGACCGAGTGGCCTGCAGGGTCCAGCGTTTTCTCGGGACAGAGTGTCGCTCCGGCAGAGCGCCGGCGTTTGTGCCAGCCGCGGAATTCCCTGGTGCAAGACGCAGGAGCCCCCCCGTGCCTCAAGGCTTTTCTCCTCATTTCCTGGGGCGCAGAGCGGGGGTGGAGGTTAGGGCTGGCGGGTGGGTGCTGGCGGGGAAGCCCCAGGATGGCTCTGCCCCCCCCCGAGCTCAGCACCCAGGGAGCTCCCTCAGCATCACCCGGGCTGCGGGACCGGGAGGGACAAACCCCGGCCATGCTAATGGGCAAGAGTAATTCTCAAAGTTGTGGAAAAACAATCCCCCAAAACAGCCGAGCAAACAAACATGGTTTATGGCTTAAGGAGGCCCCAACAATAAGCTTTGCTGGGATATCAATCTCCGCTCGCGTCTCTCCTGGCCGTGCTCCTGTGTACGGAACGCTGTGGGCCAGATTCTGGCAGAGCTATTCCTGCTCTCTCCCACCTTGCTCTACGAGCACTAATTCAAGTTGATGGAGCTCTTCATACAAAAAGCTGCCCCTCAGTGTGCCGGTGGCAGGACGTGGCCAGCCGATCAGCGTTTCGTGCCTGCCCGCTGCCTTCCCCCCTGCTCTTCCCTCTCTCCCCCCGTCCTCCCCGCAGCCAGTGGTCAGCGTTCTCACCGCCCCGGCGTGTTGACATGCCTGAAATATCTCTGCTTGGCTGCCTGTGCTCTTGGAAGCATTTTGCTGCTCTCTCACCTCTCCATGAGAGAGACACATTCATCTGTCAGCTTATCGGAGGAATTTCCAACAATCTGTGGCAACGCTACAAGTCTCAATCTTGCTGTAAGTACCTAAAGCCAATTAGCATACACGATGTTTGCTTCTCACAGCGTGCACCGCTGGCCTAAGGGCTTTTTTTTCCTCTACATCATCTGGGTGTTTTTTTTTCTTTCTTTATTTTTTTGCAGGACTGAGAGCAAATAGAAGCACACAGCAGCATCCGCCCGGCATAGACGGGGCATGAGAGANCGGGGTGGGTGACATGTGGAGGGACAGGGGGGGTCTCGGTGGCGGAGGGGTGTGAGGGGCTGCGGGAGGTCCCGCTGCCAGGGGCGGGGGGATGCCTGGGGCCCTGGAAGGGATCCCGGTGGCGGAGGGATGCGGGATCCGGGGGGGTCCCGCTGCCCGGGAC
>VZSF01005152.1:1195783-1237399 GCA_013398295.1 Chionis minor
GATCCGGGGGGGTCCCGCTGCCCGGGACTGGAGCGGCTGGAGCTGCTGTTTCCCACGAGTGCCCTCTCCTGGAAAAGGCCTCTCCACGCCTGCCCCCCCCACACCCCCGCGCTGGACCAGGATGCTGAACCCCGGGTTCCCAGCAGGGATGTCCCACACATCGTCCCCCGCTCTGTTTCCCCTGGCCCTGGGCGCCCAGCTTGGTGCCAGAAGCCCTCCCGGTGGTGCACCCCTCCAGCCATGCCCTCACGTTAATTTTGGGGCATAATTACTCCTTTTGGTACGCTGGCTTTCTCCTGCCGAAACGCTGCTTTGGCAGAGTTGTCCTTGCCCGTGTGCTGTTGGGCAGGTGATGGCCAACAAACCTTGTTATCACACATCCAGCATTCCCTAGGCATCCTAAAGGAAAAGGGACACTTACCTTCCACAGTCCTGGCTATTTTATTTGGGGTAGATCCATGCATTTTCCAAAGACTGGATTTAAAGGCTCAAAGCTGTGGCAGCAAAGCTGGCCTGTGGCCCTGCCAGGGTGTTTCTCGTCCCCATGAGGATGTTTCTCATCCTCATCTCAACATGAAGCTCTGACACCAAACATTGCTCCTGGAGTTGGTTTCGTAGGGATGGGAATTGCTCTTACCGCGGATTTGTAGGGGCAGATCGGAATACACCCCTTCCCGGCATGAACCTCTCCCTTCCTGCCTGTGCCACCATGTCAGAGCACTCCAGGCCGATGAATCCTTGGGAAAAAAGTCACTTTTCTTTGAAACTGGGGCATAAGCAGCTTTACTGTCATTGTAGCAACAGTTATTCTTACGAGCAATTAAAACACCCAGCGAACCGATGGCTGGTCGGAAGGCAAAGGTCCTTCCCACCGCGAGATGCTGGCGGATGAACCAGTTTAGAGGAACTCAGACCAATTTATTTCTTGATAGATAATGATGGGAGTTCTCACCAGGGATCTGCAATTTTCTATTGATGAAAACCTGCCTTTTCTGATTTGCAGGGTTATCTGTCTTTCTCAACTTCAGGGCTCTTGCCAAATTCGCAGGCAGCCCTGTGAAAGTGCCACGTCCCACAAGAGCCATGTATTTTAATATGAAGTAGTTTTCTTTGCCCTGGAACCAGGAGCGGTTCTCCATGCTGACAATCCATAAAAGACCTAATGACCCATCTGAGGAAAGTTAACCAGCACGGTGGCCATTCCAGGCAGAGTATTTGTTTGGGTTTTTGCTCCCGCTTGCTTGGGAGTCTAATTTCTGGAGAGGATCTTTGGGTGGGAGTTGCATCTTCAGAGATCTTTCAGCGTCGAATAATCAAAACTCAGGCCGAAAGGTGGCTTAGCCTTTAAATTTAAAAGACAATTTGTCAAGCCAAGCTTTGTTAAAGAGCTGCGGCGTGCTGCAGCAGGGTCAGCAGCCTGTGACAGACTCCCCGTATCCCACAAAGTGGATTTTTCAAGCAAAAACCCATTATTGCTTTCACCAAGAGCTTCCAAAGTGACTGCTAATTTGAAGGAATTTTTGTCTTCTAACTTAATTGGCTCCCCTTATAATTTAGTGCCATATAAAAGAAAACTATTTACACCCCGCTGTATTCTCATGATCTATAGTTAACATTTGTGTTTAGCTGGGAATTATGATCCAGCTTCATTCAATCCCTGAGAAATGGTTGGAAATATTTAAATGTAAAAATAATCCGTTGAGGTCAGAGCCTTTCTGTGCTGCTGGGGATGCGGGTGGGATGGGGAGGATCTCCACCACCACCACCACCACCACCACCACTACCATTGCAAGGACAGGACTGGGTTTGCAGGGGGAGGCGTGATCCTGGCCACCCCATGCACAGCCAAGGTGGTCTCTGGGCACATATTTCCTCCCACATCATCTCTCACGGCCGCCAAAGGGCTTTGCCACCAGAATCATCTTCAAAAAGCAGCCCAAAGTGAACAGGTCAGTGGTGGTCAGGGTGTCCAGGTGCCGGCTGTCCCAGCTGAGAACCGAGGAGTTCGTCTCACGTGTGATGAGCATCCCAGAGCTCTTGGCATTTTGCAGCCAGTAAAAAGACAGAAGGGTTTTGCATCAAGCCCCCAAGATCTTCCTTCACTGCCTCTGAAACAGACTTAAAATTTGTTTGTTCAGGGGCTTGTGAGTTCTCCAGCCTTCAAGAGTCCCGCTATGCACTGAACATCTTTTTTTTTTCCTTCTGTTTCTTTCTTTTTTTTTTTTACCTTTTTTTTTTTTTTTTTTTTTTTTTTTTTNNNNTTTTTACCCTTGGAGTGCCCTAATTATACAGAGCATTGATTTTACAATGCATTCATGGATTGATTGTACTGCCACGCTCCTCCCACAGGAAACAGCTTGCACACGAGCACTTTTTGATCTCTGCAAAGTATTCCCTAAGGTGAATCAATGGCTCTTGCATCTTGTCTCTTGCTTTAGTTTAGGGGAAGCTGAAGATGTCTTGCTAGTGAAATGAGCTTCAAGAAAAATACGGGAAGGGAGAAAAAGAGATGGAAAATGATTCACTTCTTCCCCCCCCTCCAAAAAAGGATTGTCTCATGTACAGCAAAATATGTTCTTGTTAACATAATGTTCTCAACCAGCTCAGCCAACTACAATCTTGGAGAAAGCACAGGAGCTTCCATATAATTATCTTTAATAAACTGGCCAAGATAAAAGTAATGGTATCTTAAGACACAGAGTGCATAATAAAATATATACCTATATAAAAGCATGAAATGACATGTTAAAATGAGGAGAAAGAGGCAATTTATGTATTTTATAGCTTTGGCACCTCTGCAGGAGAAATCTCACACACGGCGCCGTTAACCAGAGCAAACTTTTTAAAACAGAGCGTCTCTGTTAGACTCACCAGACGGGATTAGCTCCCGTTCCTAGCGACACCCTGCGAAGGGGGTAATGGATTAGACTCAGATTCAGGCTGAAGGCTCTAATCCCTGTCTCCTAATGACCGTCCACGCCGCCAGCCACAGCCCTGCTCCGCACCGGCCGCATCCGGCCCCCCGATGCCGCGGAGACCCTCAGGAACGTCCAGCCCTTTCTGCATCTAATGCAACCAGATTTAACAAAAAAGCCTTGACCTTGAGGAAATCTTCCCAAATTACGGATTCATTCAGAAGTTAGCAGCGAGACCCTCGCTGGATATTAAAGGGGCGATTCCTGCTGCCAAAAGCTTTCTCTAACGGGTTTGATTTCCTCTTAGGTTAATACTGGCGAGTGCACTTCTGCCCATTAGGTTGCTCGGTATTAATTTCGATCTGTACAGGGTTCATTTCAGCACACTCTGCTGAGAGCTCTGCTGATTGCAGTGGTTAATTACCAGCCGAGCATCGCCTCTTTAGAACGTGGTAGCAGCGTGCCAGCCTCCAAGGGGTCCCCAGTCCCGAGTCGGACCCCAAAGCCCTCGGTGGGCCGGAGGATGCCCCCCAGCCCCAGGGCTACGGCCCCCGCCGAAACTGAGCAGAAGTTTTGTGCGTCCCTTTACTCAGCAGTTTCCAGAGGAAAAACTGGTAGGATGGAGAGGGGAAGGCACATCCCCATCTCATTCGGCAGCTCACCGGGACTCAGCCCCACGTCGGGTGATGCGAAGAGCAGTTTTTAATCTGGGTCTGCCCAAGGTTAGGATGCTCTGCCCTCCCCTCCCCGCCGTGCTGCCTCCAGGCTCTGCATTGCAGCACCACCTCGGGTTTCCCGATCAGTTTTCAGGTGCACGAACACCCACCCCGGGAGCGCTGCCGTGCAGGTGTGTAGGTGCATGCAGAACGGGCTGTTATTTGTAATATACATATGCATATGAAATAGAAAACCAGGTTATTTCTTACCTGGTGAGCTGAAGGCTGGCCTATATGAAATATTTAGATCATGCACAAGAGATAACTCGTAAGATATAATGTCGGTGTAGGATGGGAAGCTAGTCTTTATTATCACAGGTGTAAATTTTCACACCTCTGTTATCAATTTTGCAATTATAACTGGGTTTCCCAGTAAAGTAATTTACTACTCACTACCATATAGGATGAAGAAAATGATCATTTATCCGCCTTCAACTCAATTAAATATTCATCGTTCCCCAAAAAAGGGGGAGAGAGGATTTAAATCACTTCCAAACTGTTCTCCGGCTTTTTTTTTTTTTTTTTTTTTTTTAAGGAGGAAGAAGTCTGCCTTGAAAAAAGCATAGACATGATGCAAAAAAAAAAGACAATAGGAGGGTAATACATTCAGGGATGCGGCACAGATTTGGCTCATCAGTCATTTGTGTCGTGGGAGTCCAAAACAGTAATAAAATCAACACAAATACAGCTTTAGCACTGGAAGAGAGGGCTGATTCTCAAGTCAGATGAAAGCAGCGTCGTTCGAGCCCTGATTAAAGCGAGCAGGTTGTGCTTGGAGAGAGGGGAGCGTAACCGAGATCGTTCTGGCTTATGGTTTTCCGCACGGATGCAGCTATTCCGCTGAGCAAACACTGACCTTTCCTCATTTCACCTCCTTTGGGGAACTTAACATTTTGTGCAAGAAATTTGGGATTTATTTGTTTGCAAGTAGGGAAATTTGGTGTCTGTTTGGATTTGAGGGTGTTTCATTTCTTTTTCTTAATATGAGCCCACGCTGGACTTGGGGAGAGCTGCCTCCTGCTTCCACGGGAGCTGGGGCTGTCCATGAGCTGTGAGCTGAGCTGTGCGCGTGGTGGCATCTCATCTCCACTCCAGCACTGGCAGACAGCTAATTTTTAAGGCTAAAGATTAATATCAGACACTTTCCCAGAGGTGCTCCCGGGGCTGAAGCTGGATGCTATGGAAGAAGACAAATCCGCAGCCGTGAAAGAAAACATTGTCCCAGTTGGCATTAATTACTCAGGAGGGTAATTCTCAGCACCTTTCTCCTCGTCTCCCGCTTTCCTCCTGTCCTGCCTCTGCTCTGTCAAACCCTCCATCATTAAATCTGTGATGTCTCGTGGCTCCAAACAACGCTCCGGTTGTTGGCTAATTCTCAGTGAGACTTTTATTCCAAAGGCTTCTCCAACAGGCTGATGATATAATAACAGCTTGCTCATTACCCTGAATATAAATAGTTGAAGTATCCCTCGAGAATGGACACAGCTGGTGGAACTTCCCATATTAGCACCGCATTAATATTTATGGCAGCACCGCGTAAGTATGCAAAATATTGGCATCCCTCCATGCAAAAGTTTACACATCTGTCATTACTGACTCTGCCCCAACATCACAGGCAGGTTAGGGAGCGAGAGAGGGGAGCCTGCATCCCGGCTGGAATGGCGAGGAGATAGCTCCAGCTCTCATCCAGCCCCGTTTTCTCCGCAGCCGAGTCACCCGTTAATATTCGGGAGGGATGGCAGCCCCCTCGCCCCGCCGCTGCCCCCGCGCTCCGTATGGCCGCCGGCACCCGGCTGACTTATGGGGGTTTGTTTTGGCTTATGAAGTGAAATATTAAAGGACGTGATGAGAACCAGCTAATTGTACATATAACCTTTAAGATGTCTCGGACAGGATTCCAGCCTTCACCTCGGGTTATAAAGAGAAAGTAATGGGGCCATAAAAACACATTTAAGTATGCCTTTAAAGTTTAAGGAGAGTTTAATTGCGGGCATCGGGGTGCCTCTGGCAGGTAGCGTTTCCCCGGGAGAGGCTCAGCAAGGGCCAGGCTCAGCATCCAGCTCCCAGGCTCTGCCTGCCCCGAGGGGAATTGGTTTGCTCTAATAAATGTCCCAGCTGCAGGTCAGATTGTAAATGAAAGTGATGTTTAATGACCCAGCTCCTCCGCTGGTGTAAACCAGCCCCCTCCACTGCTCACGCTGGGCTCTGGCTTGGTTTAAATCCAGGTGTTACCGACCTGTACGCGTGACTTTGGGAAGGGCTTGTGAGCTTGATGCCAGTTTCTAACGCTCCTAAGGATGGAGCAGCTGCAAAGAGTCGGCCCTGGCAGGTCTGCAGCAGCCGGAGCCGATGTTCCTCGGGATCAGCGCGCCCCCACCGAGGCGGGACCCGCTGCCCTGCAGCACCCTGTACCCTGCACCGCTGGGAGAAGGAAAACGGGAGAGGGGGAAGGGGACTTGTGTGGGTTTTTTAACTCACAGTGTGACTTTTAGTCCCGTGGGTCAAGATGCAGATTAATTTGTGGCTGCCGGCGGAGCTGGTTGAGTGCCCCGGGAGGGCCATGCCGGGCAGCCGGGGGTCCCCGCGGGGACATCGCGGGCAGCAGCGTGCCCAGAGCAGGCAGGAGCTGGTCCCAGCCCCCTCAGTGCCAGGGCTGGATTCGGCAGAGCACCGAGAGGTGGGAACGGAGCAGGCTCAGCGGGAGCTGCACACATGTGAGGGTGCAGGGCAGAGATCAGACAAAACACTGATTTATTATTTTATTTTACCTGGAAAAAGCTTTTATTGAGGGGAAGCAGAGGAACAGAAAGCAGAACAAAATCTGGAGCATTTCTAACGCCTACAGGTCCATGAACACCTTCAGGCTCTGGTGTAACTTTGACAGCCTGCGTGTGCAGGCTTGGGTGCAAGAAACTGCCACGCCACAGCTGTCCCATGGACCTCGAGGGGGTGATAACTCCAAACGGCACCTAAATGGGGTCCCTAAATGGGTTCCTAGTGACCCTAGGGACCCTAGCGACATGCCTAATGGAGCTGTGGGGGGACACCACTGGCTGAATTGCCCTCTCAGAGGTGGTGGCAGAAGGGCAGCGTTCCAGTTGTGTTCCCAAGCCGGTGTCCCGCCAAGCTGCTGCAACCCCAGGGATGCAGCTTCCAGCTCGGCGTTGCTGCTCTTGCGTGGGCACTGCCAGGGGTTTGCTCCACTGCGGGACACACCAAAGCCTTCGATATCTGCACTTTCTAGAAGAACGGGTGGAAACCCTGCACCAAGAGGAGCCCAACCTGCAGTCAGCTCCGCTCGGGTCTGTCTGTTGGCTCTGCGAAGCGTCCAGGGAAGAGCCGTGCGATAGCTGTTTTGCTTCCCCATCCATCAGTCCATCCCGCATTCCCCTCAGAGCCAACCCTGACGGAGCGATATACAGTCTGCTGGCAGCAGCATGGGTAGCACCGGGGTTCTCCGCCTCGGAAACGTGGCTGGCAGGACACTGATGGGACAGTGAATATTTTGGGAGACCCACTTGCAGGCAGGCAGAGGTTTAGGCTGTTTTCCCAAAGCCCCTGAAAGCCGGGAGGGACGCGGGAGACAGGCCAAGGAGCGGCGGTGTGATCTGCTGCCGCTGCCGGAGGGGAAGGGACAGACACCCCGCTCCGGAAACCCCTGTCCTCGCCAGGGCTCTAGATAAAAATAATTGATAAAACACAATCGCTGTATCAATGCCTTTTTAGAAAAGATAAAGTACATTTCAAAGCTAATTTAGGCCTGCAGACAAATGGCTTAAAGAAGAGCTACTGTACTGAAAAATGTCCATGTCATTTTTTCCCCAAATCATAGTTTCAATGCACACAGCCTCAGCCTGACATTCTGAATTATGGCTTTTATTAAACATTAGTAATAGAGTGCACTTAAATCATGGTTTCCCTGTAAAAGAGAGATGTGTTCAACTCAGATCTGCACATTTTAATGCCATATTTCTTCCTTTTACTCTCCCCGCAAGATAAATTTACTTACTCCACAAAAATGTTTTGCTGAAAAGAATAATTCATCCTTCAGTGTCCATCTAATGTACCTTGTGAGTAATGTGAAACGATGCAAAAATTACAATGCACCGGCCATGTCTGGAATGCTTAGATGCCTCCAAGTTAGAGGTTATGCACACACAGTATTGAAATTAGATTTAACAACTATCATCTTTTACAATGTTGCCTTGATGATTTTTTTTCCCCTTTTATAGCTTTGATCAGATGCCTCCTGAATACATTGCCGGTTACAAACCTCAGAATTTGCTGCTCTGCAAGCCCCGCTCAGCTATGAGCCAGGTTGCCAATAGCTGCATTTTTTTTTTTTAAGTGACAATATTTGTAGCCACAATTTGCTCCAGCAGGCAAAAATTCAGATGATTTTTTTTTTTTTCCCCCCCCTTCTCTGTGAGTAGATCAAAAAATAGGTCGTGGGGTAACCAG
The DNA here is from genome assembly GCA_013398295.1 of Chionis minor. Taxonomy (NCBI): domain Eukaryota; kingdom Metazoa; phylum Chordata; class Aves; order Charadriiformes; family Chionidae; genus Chionis; species Chionis minor. Next base: position 1,203,876 of record VZSF01005152.1, read on the forward strand.
AGAGCTACGGAAAGAGCATCGTCTAGGTACCAATCTTTGCTCCGCTGAGCCCCCAAGCGAGGGCACAACTGTGCCCTCCGGCTGGTTATCCCGGGAGAGCTCGGCATCCTCAGCACGGGGGGAACGGCCAAGGGCTCCGTCCCGGTGCACGTCCCCACCCCTGGCACTAACGCAGGGCTCGCTCTTGCCCAAACTCCCTGCCCAGCCTTCCCCTCCAGGTACGCTCAGGCAGGAGCAGAGCCAGCCCCTGCAACGTGACCTTTATTTAAAGGACGGCAACCGTAGCGTTGAATCAATGTCCCTGTGCCGGGAGCTCTGCATCGGAGCTGCATTGCAGTGTCAGCACCGGGGCTGATCCCGCTCCAGCTCCTACCCGGATCTGCCGCGACCCACTGACCCGCAGGCGAGCGTGGTGCCAGCCCCGCGCCGGCGCTCGAGAGGGCTGAGGGGGTTTGGGATTATAAAGCACCTCTAGATATTGGGGCTGGTGGAGTTGCTGAAAATCCCAATGCTGTTAGCTCAGCGTGGAGTTACCAGGAAAAGACCCATATTTAGTAAGCACTGCAAATCCTTTGCTTTATACATCGGTAACGTGGTACGGACATTAACTAATTGTTCCCCCAAGACTCCTCCAGCGTTGATAAAAGAAGAAGCATTCCTCTCTTTTGCCAGGTCCAGGTCCCGAGGGGGTAGGAGGAAGCACGGTTGCCAGCAACGCTCCCCTGGGACTCCCCCAGCCCTGGAACTCGCACTAAGGCACCGCAGGAATATTTATGATTTATAGGGGCTTTTTTGCATTGGTACCTGGGAGTCCCAGCAGGGTTATGATCCCATTATACAAAGCCTATAGGAAAACCAGTCTTGTAGATTGTTTGCAAGAGAGCTATAAAAATGTGACTAAGAGGAGCGACTTCATATATAGCACACAGCAGTTTAGCGACATGAAATTTCTAACGGCGGCTCTATCAGCCCTGGTAACAACTCAGAGTCCCGCAGAAAAGGCTTGTCTGAGTTAGCTGCTCTGCAAAGAGTCCCCAAAGAGCGTGTAAAAGGCTCCTCAATTTGACCTGCTGAACTGAAGTCTGGTGGGTTGTTATTAAGACCTAAAATTATTGCTGTGCTGTTGCTGTTTGGTGGCTGACAACAGGAAAATCACTGGACGATGGATGTTGGCAGTGACTGTATCGATAGCTTGGTGGCTTTGGCTGTCTTCACCATGGTCCCTTCCAGTGAACTTCAGTTCCATTCAAACGTCCTCTCGCAGAGCATAAATGCTTCCAAAATGAGGTGGAAAAACCTTCAGCACATTAGCTAATAGCACATCAGAGGAAGTGCCTGCCTATGACTGTAACCTCAGTAGGCATCTTTACATGGGAGGACGTAAACTGCCTCTGAATTATTTATTGAACCGAAGACATCAAATTGGACAATTAACCTTGAAAACTTAATTTAAGCACCATAAAAGAAACATCTCCTGAAAAACGTGTCCTCAATAAAAGTCAGAAGAACAAACTGTAGCAGGTTCTGCCATGGTCCATTGCAGGAACCGGGAGCTTCTGCGGGTTTGTCCCCGTGGAGAGCTTAGCGCTGGTGGCAGTTTGGCAGCACCGCAGGGCTCTGGGGAGCAGGGCAGGAGCAGCAGCACCCTCCTCGTGCTCCTCCTTCGCCCCGGCTGCAGGGGAGCCTGGGCAGCCTCGGGCTCTCCCTGCCCTGCACAGCCCCAAACCCCACTGCGGCTTCCCAGTGCCTCGGTTTCCCCATAGGGACGGAGGGAGGTAACACTGGCACACCGGAAAGGTGACAGAGCTGGAGGCTGGGAGGCATCTTCACACCCTTCTCTAAAAGCATCAGGTCAATGGAGCTGTTGGGAGGGGTTCTGCCAGACACGGGATTTTACTCATCCTGGAAACTCCTCGTGTTTCAGTTTGGCAGCCAAAGGCAGGTTTTCCCCTCACTTCACTCCGCTGCGGACGAGCTCCCGCTCCCCCTCGGTGCCCGCCGCCTTGCGCTCTTCCGACGCCACTAAGTGATGGAAGCTGCAGAAGGCTTCAGCAATTTATTCTGTTTAATTTCCTCCACAAAGGTGTTTTATCCTCACTAATAAAAAGAGTGGAACTTGATCATTTCTAAAATATTGTCCCTTCTAAATCTTTATGGCTCAAAGTGGACTGAGATCATTAGAAGTTACTTTATGTGCAGCTCAATCAGCTCCAAAGGGCTATCTCAGTCACTCCGTGCTTGCTGAGAGCAGATCCCATTTCCCAGAGGCAAAAGGACAATACTTAATCACTTCCTCGCTTGTTAGGTGTTTTAACAAGTTGTATTAAGCTTCATCAGTTGGAGCTTTCATGCCAGATTAAAAATGATAGTTCACTTCTCCGTTATTATAGGACATCATTTGTTTTCTTTTATTTTGCCGGGCACTTGCATGCCACTGTAATTTCACATGAAAATATATGACTGATGTCACCCAGAAGTAATTAGGTTTTAAAAGCCTTGATTGCAATAGACATGAACGTTATGGCTTTATGGTGCCAGCGCATTGCCATCCATTTTATAGCTGTTGATTCTGCAAGTATTTCATAGATCTGTCAATAGGAATAAGTTAGCTGATGTTGACTGGAACTATTAATCAGAAGGAAGGAGAATATGCATTCTTATTTCTGTGCCCAGACTTGATAGCGCCGTAAAAGCCTCCCTACCCAACTTTGCAACATTCCAGGGTTCCTTCCTCACTGGAACCAGAGCGCCGCAGGGAAACCCCGGGCTCCTTCCAGCTCATAAACAAATTACTTTAACACACTGCATTAAAGAGCTCTGTTCTCTGCCACTCACCTGAACACCTGCCGTTGTATATGGATATTGTACTTTAAGGCATGAGGAAGAACGCGTTTGATTGTTTCCGCCTTGAAATAATATTTCTATAGGGATTCATCAGATTCCGATGAGGGAAGGACGTAGCTGTTGCCTTCCTGGTGTGCTCCTTAGGCAGAGAGCAGGGCAGGGTGAAGAGCTCACGGGTTTGCAGCTCTTCATTTCGACTGGGCTCCATTTACGTCTCAAACCTCAACTCTAGTCGCGTGGAAGCAGACCACTCACGTCCAAAGGCGTTACTGCAGCCGTGGGAACTACGGGAACCTTCCGGCGTGGTGACCAGCAAGGAAACAGAGAGGAATATGGGGAGGTGAGATCCTGGTCCCGCTGCAGGCGAGTGCCAAGCATCCACTAATGTCAGTGGGACCGGGAATTTACCCAGCCAGGTAAATGCTGATTTAGGTCTCAGAAAGACTGCAGAGCTTGGGAAACGAGGCAGGATGGTTCGGGAGAGTTTGTGTGCAGCCCAGCAGTCTGAACCATTGCACAGAGTGATCAAACCCCCTTAGGCTTTGTCGTGAGAACCGCAGCAGAGAGAAGTTCGGCTCCTTGTTTCACTTGTGACTCCCAAGTTCCTCGTTTTAAAAGAGTTGGTCGCTTTCCCCAAAAGCAGAAATGTTAAGCATTTGCTTTTAAAGAGCATTTTTCCGGCAGTTCTCCTGCCTCACCCTTTCTTCGGATGTCACCTCACTCTTAAGGTGCTCCCCTGACCCCAGTGAAGGTGCCCCCAGGTGAGGCAGACCCAGACCGTTGCTCACTCTGCAAGACACCCCTGTGAAATGGATGTGCTGGGACCCATCCCAGTACATAAGAACATCATTTCTCCCTGGTTACAACCTTTTAATCAAATCTTGGGCAGATGTCCCAGCTAGCAAGAGTGGACTTTGCTGTGCCAAGAACAGAGAGTCCGTTCTGGAGCTGGACACCTTCTCCCACCCAGTTCTCTCCCAAACGCGATGGCTACAGCTACAAAAACCTTTTGAGTTCAGCGAAGCGTGGAAAAGTGGAGCTCTCCTCCGGAGCGCTGTGCTGCCATTCCCTTCCCAGTGCTGGGGTTGTACCCGAGGGCTCTCCCTGTGAGACCCTTGGGAGGGCTGGCTCTCCAGGAGGCACCAGGGAAAAGTTTGCAGGTTCAGGTGCCACCTTCTGAGCAAGAAGGACAGCAGGCAGGAGACTTCTGTCTGCTCAGTTTTTGGTGGGCAAAGGACTTTTCCTGCACCTCTGCTTTCATGAAGGGAACTCTGACTTCCCTGTAATTTGTAATCATTTGGTGGTCCCAAGGGTTTCATCATGCAGGGAAGCCTGGAAGGCTTTTGCCCCCAAAGCGCTGTCTCTCTCTTCCATCTGCCCATAGCCCTCGGAGAATCTTCCGCTGGGCTCCTGATTAAAATAGGAGCTGGTTTACACTTTCCTTTTTCTTCTTCTTTTTTTTTTTTTTCTTCCCCAGAAGAAACTTCTAGACAGCAAACACAGGAAGAAAAAAGGTTGAATTGCCAGCAGATAAGCACAATTTCACTTGACCCCTGAGCTCTATCGGGTCATTCCCAACAATGGGATGTACTCTTATCTCGGCACACCACTTAACACCCATTAATGCTTTGGGGAGTTAGCCCAGCTCTTTAAGATACCCATGTAAGGATTTATTCCAAACACTGAGACAAGGGGGATGACTGGCTTTAGCAGCCGCAATCTGAAGTGCTGGACTATCCTGGTCTGGGCTCTGTTCACTGTAAAGCTTTAACCCAGTGGATTAAGGGCCTGTAAAAAAAAAAAAAAAAAAAAAAATCACTTAAAGCAGATTTGCAGCTGGTTTGAATTGGTAAAGCTCCTGCAGTACACGCTGGTGCCCACTGGTACCAGTTCCCTTTCGGGGGGGGCACCAGCGTGGCTCCACAAAGGTGGAGCAGTGAAGGTTTCAGCTCCTCAATGAACGCTGCTTCATCCAGGCTCTTTGGGTGAAGGTTACCTGGACGAACGTGAGAGGAGGGTCTGGCTCCTCACCGAGCCCGGAGCCGGATCCTGGCTTTGGATGCAAATTCAGGAAGTTTTTGTTGGGAATCTGGAGTTTCTCTGAATTTTCTCCATTTTCTCCATCCCCATTTCTGCTGGGATGGCATCAAAATTCAGGCTGTACTAAAAAGGGAAGCTTCTAAAGTACAATTGTGCTGGCATATATTAAAATCGGATTAAATTAAATGTCCCTTCAAAAAACCTGTGTTTCGGAAGCTCCAGGGGAAAACTCCAGGGTGAGAAACGCAGAGATTTTTCAACCCCTCATCAATTTCTTTGTCACTACCAGGCAGGATTTCAGAACTTCAGCACAAATTTGAAATGTTGACTTGAAAATAGAAACAAAACTTAAATAAAGAGATAAAATGGAGCAGCCCCCCCACCTCCCCGGCTACAGTGATTCCCACCACCATTTGGGCCAGTACAACTGCCTTCAGCAGCCCCTTCTCAGGGAAGACTGGCATCAGCTGGGAGCTCCAGTGCTCTCAGAGAAGTCTGCCCAGACTGACTGCAAAAATTTACCGCATTCTTGTGTGCTTAGAGGAATGGCAGAGAAGTTGGCTCATACCGCTGAAAAAGAAAAATTAAACAGTGAAAATAAAAAGAATCTTTTTTTCTTATTGATTCTGCTGGAGCAAAGAGGCTGAAAATTGCAGAAATGAGCTCATTGCTGCTCCATCGGCATCTGTCCCACGTGACTCGGTCCCAGTCACTGGCCTCAGCCAAAATTTGGAACAACCAGCTTGCCAGCACAGCGAACACTCACCCCCTTCGTATTTCCAACCGGTCTTAAGTTTCTCATGGGTTTTGATTGAATGCAACATCTGACTTCAGCAAAGTGTGTTTTCTTTCTAAAACGCTTTTAGCCCTGATTCATAACTGGTAGGAAAAAATAATCTATGGAATGAAATATGCTGAGGGTTTAAGCAAATATTTAGGCAAAAAGCAGCTGGTAAATCTCTAATGAAGGGCTGTATGTAGAGCTAACACATAATTCACTGCATGCCAGCCAGAAGGGTGTAATCCACCTCCTCTGCTCCTAACTCCGCGTGACACCCCGGGAGCTGGGGCTCACGTGCATCGGAGGTGGACGGCGGGAGAGGAGATGCATCCATCGGCCTTTCCCTGTCTGTCCTGGCCTCTGGAACTATAAAGTTGATGCTCGTGATTTTCTCTGGCTCAGCTTCTCCTGCCCTGGTTTTAAGGACAGGCTGTTTCACAGGGGAACTCAGGTGACATAGGTTTGAAAGGACAAACTGATCACCCTTAGCAGATGTCATCACTGCTAGATACACCCGCGCACACCCGTTCCTCTCCACGCACCAGAGCTTAATAAAATCCCACATATCCTATAAAGAATCCCATTTTCCCCTTTACTTTAGTAACACTTTAAAATAATGGGACATTGATACTGCATTACAAAGCAATTCCCTTGGATGGATCCATGGCATAGTCGTTATTAATATCAAGTGAGTTCACGGTGATTTATGTTATCATGGTGATTTTGCATCTTGTTTAGTACCTTCCAGAGATCACTTTGCAGTGATTTTTAAGGTGGCGCGGAAATTACAATGTGAACCGTGTCTTCTAAATCAATGCAGTCTTTTCCTGCCTGATAATAAAGCTTTCTTATGGTTTTCAATGAGCAGATATTAGCTAATGCTTAATTACCGTGGAGGGGCATGTACTAAGCACAGGAGAGTCAACAGCATTAATAAAACCCTTAGAGTAAAAATAAATCAGGAGTTACAATAAGGGGGGGTGTTAAGAAATGAAACGTTCACCTCTGGCATTGCCTCGAGGGGGACCAGGACCCTGCGAAATTTTAGGTGCTCTCGCGTGAGTGCCCTGGAGGCACCCACAGCTCCTGGATCTTCTCGTGGTGCGAACGCTGCTGCTGCAGCCACCCCACGCTGCAGTGCGGCAGGGCTTGGGCCTCCCCCTTCCCTCTTCCATGGCCACCTCTCTCCCGTGAAGCTGTTGTTGACCCAGCCCGTTGCTGCCTAAAATCCCTCGCTGCTCGGAGTGCTGCCCCCACCGCAGAGCTGCTGGCTGGGATTCTCCTCATTGATTCCTGACACAATTTCCCATTGATTTGGGAGGATGGAGCTGCAGTTGGCACTGGAAGGTTTGTATAAATGCATTAGCAGTGACAAGCAGGGCAGGTTTTGCTCCGGCGAGGTGGCAGCAGCTGATGCTGATGCTGGTGAAGCTTGTGAACATCTCCCTTACAGGTCTCCTGAGCAGGCGGGTCCCACGGCACCACCGGCCACGGGAGGAGGAGGTCGCAGTGAGCTCAGCTGGGCAAGAGACACGCTGCTCCCTCCATCCCCTGCCCGTGCAATGGCCCTTCAGCCTCCAAACCCTCTCCCCTTCCTGGGGACAAGCCATCTTCCCCTCCGCTTCACTGCAGACCAAGAAATGATAGCTGCCCTGGCCGGCATTAAACAAAATGTCAGCTGGTTAGCCTGGAGAAGAGAAGGTTGAGGGGAGACCTTATCACTCTCTGCAACTCCCTGAAAGGTGGTTGTAGCCAGGTGGGGTCAGTCTCTTCTCCCAAGGAACAAGCAACAGGACAAGAGGAAATGGCCTCAAGTTGTGCCAGGGCAGGTTTAGGTTGGATATTAGGAAAAACTTCTTTACCAAAAGGGTTCTCAAGCATTGGAACAGGCTGCCCAGGGAGGTGGCGGAATCACCGTCCCTGGACGTATTTAAAAGCCGGGCGGACGTGGTGCTGAGGGACATGGGTTAGGGGTGGGTTTGGTAGTGTAGGTTATGATTGGACTCGATGATCTTGAAGGTCTCTTCCAACCCAAGTGATTCTGTGATTCTATGATTCTATGATTCTGGTCCTTTCAGGAGGTCCTTCACCTGCTTCAAAAGCAAGACCGGCTGCTCTCATCTTTCTCCCTGCTTTCTCATGAGGAGGCTTTAAAAAGGCACATTTTCCAGGTTTTCCCTGCTAATGCGGTGGCTGAAAAACGCGCTTTATCTGAGAACGGGGACTTGGCTTCCTCTGCCATCGCGGGACTCTTAGAAAGGGTGTTCGGTGGCGGGTTGGGGACGACAAGCAGCGGTGACGGCTGCGTGTGAAAAGATGCTCAGGTGTGGGATGGCAAAAGCTTCCTGCAGCCGGGGCCGTGCCAGAGGCCGGGCACAGGAGCAGCGGTACAGCCGTGTTCTGGTGGACACAACAGCTACTGTCGGTGGGCAGAGCCAAGCCCTGAGCCACCACCAGCCTGAGCACCCTTTTGCATATCGTGCCTCGCAGCAATGCTTAACCAACGCTGAATTACAACAGAAGCTTTGAGGGTGATTTACCAAAACATGCTGAACTCACAAAAATGCAGCACTAGCAATAAATACTCAGTGTAATCTTAAAAACGGGATGCTTAAACGTGACCAACGCTCAACAAAGAGGGTGCTCTAACTCTTGCCTGACATCCACATTACTTCCACTTCTGAGCAGGTTTATTTTTGTTCCCCAGAGGAGTTGCATATAAAATAGATCATTTCAGTGTTACTTCATAATGCATTCTTATAACTGATACATTGTGTAAATAAAATGAAACATCAATAAAAATGGCTGGTGTCTACCTCTGGCTCTAATTTTAATACTTAACGGGGGGGGGGGGGGGGGAGGCAAAAAACCCCTCTTGGAACTGATGCTAACAAATTTCACAAACAAGGCACTAAGAAAATGTGAGCAGCCTAGGAGAAGGTAGCCACACGGCAAATAAATTGTCTTCCTTAAGCCAACTAGTTATTGTCTATAATGCTCATAAAACTCTTCGCACAGAAGACCCTTCCCAATGAAATAAACCATCAATCTCCGCTGCATTACTATTCATTTTCCGTGTGCGCCGAGAGCAAATGTCATTCAAGGCATTACAGTTCTCTCAAACTATATTAGAATACATAGTCTGATGTTATATCTTTTTGAGCCGCTCTATTCATAAATTGTCGCTGCTGATTGGAACATAAAACATATTTTATAACACCATAAAGCCCCAGAAGATACAAGATCACTCATGTTTGTCTTTATGGCTCAATGTGTAGGACTTTGAGACGCGAAAGCATTGTGTATTTCATAACAGAAATGGCCAGGGCCCCGTGGAGAGGAAGTCTCAGACATTTCCATAAACCATTATTACCATATTCCTTGATGACTGAAACACCACTGTGCGCAGAACCCTGAGCCCTTAACTTATGGACTGTAAACAGAAGAGTTTTCCTAATAAATCAGCTTTGTTTAGGAGCAGAATTACCCTACTGGATGCTTGGCTGTAAAAGTTATCTCCAGGTATCAGTGTAATTATGCCTTTTTTTCCCTCCTCCCTTTTTCTTCTTTTCCTGATATGGTTAAGAAAACTTCCTTTCCAGAGATAAGTCCCTTGAGAAGTCAATGAGATGTTTCAACATATTAGGAAATTAAATCGGCTTCTCAGTGATGTTCCATGGCTCCATCAGACCTACTATTTCTGGGTGCTCTTTGGGGAGCTGTGGCTACCACTTTCCAATGCTTTGAGACGCTTCTGTGCCGAAGGAAAACTCCTTCCACCAGCACCTGCAATCCCTGTCCCGCTCTGCCCTTATCTACCCCCAAAGCTTCGGCGCAGAGGAGCTTTTACACTCTTCTTACCGCACTAGAGCAGCGCCGGGATGCTCCAGCACCGAGCCCTGCGCTGTCAGGCTCACAAATCATTCTCCAGATGGCACCGGAGCCCCCGGGCGGGAGCAAAGGCTGGGTCTGGAGCCCTCAATGCTGCGGCCAGCACGGCTACGACAGCACAAGCAGCTCCCTCCGGCATCACCCGGCAAATGGCTCCATCGCTACAGGGAGCAGGAGGGCAGCAAAGCACGGCAGGTTGCTTCAAGATGGAACAGTTCGTGCGCCGTCCCCTCGCCCGAGCTGGGTTTTAGCAGGAGCAGCAGCAGGACCGTGAGGTCTTGCCGTGCGCCACATGGATGAGGCTCCCACACGCATCGCCGCAGGGTGTACGGCAGCACCAAGCACCCGCAGCTCGCTCCGGAGAGCGGGGTTGGAATCGTGGCTTTATGGCATGAGGGTTACGAGTGCTCTCTCTGTCCACTGCTGGTGCTCTGAGTGCCCAGCTGCCTGTCCTGCACGCCTGCACGAAACCAGTTTCCCCCCATACAGGCACTGGCTTGTGCTGTGCTTTCTGTTAACCGAAGGGCTGCTCGGCTTCCAGGAACCACTGACACAATCTAATGCAGAATTGGCCTAAACCATGTGTTTTTTCCTGGAGTCCCTTAATATTTCAAATAGTTAAATGTCACCTGCATTTTTCTACATCCTCCCTGTTGGGAGCAGAGGCTGCCTGTGCCAGCTCATGGTCACCAGCATCCCCGCGGTGCCGCACTCCTAATGACAGCACTTGGTATTCACGTGGGCAATGCATGTGCTCTACACAGACTTTCCACTCCCGTTTAGCTTTAATTATTGGACACTTAGACTAATACATTACTGGAAGCAGCTCCTGCTATATTTAGCCCAGCAATTTTATATTTTACTGTTCCCCAGTCTCCAGATGAAGGAGGAGGGGGAAACCCAGAGAAAATTGGAAATCTATAAGGCTGCTAGCTTGGCTAAGCACCTGAGGAACCTGAGGTTTGCTCCAGCACCTGATGAAGCCAGAGAGGGCACCGCAGGAAGGTGGATGCTGCATCTCGGGGGAACTGTCTGTCCCCAGAACATGTGACGAGTGGCATTTGGGGTGGAAAGAAAAGAAAGACCAGCAAAAATAGGGACGGAGGCTGCCCAAATAGATGAAGTTGTCAATGAGGTTGACAAACCCTTAAGCCTCCAGAGATCCAACCTCTCCATACGAGAGCAGGAACACAACCTCGTCCCGCCCTCAGGAAAAGGCCCAGGAGCTGACACTGCCCCAGATATTCAGAAATATCCAAACCTGGGGCTCGCAGGGACAGCCACAACCTGCCCTGGCTCCGGCTTCCCAGACATGGCTGTGCGAGGGTGCCGGCAGCCCCGCGGATCCGGCAGCTCGGACAGGACCCTCATCCCCTGTGCCGTGTAGCTAATGCCTTGGTATTTGTGTGGTTTCCTCTCGGCAGAAAGCCGTGCAGTATTTCCACCCATTTAAAGGTCTATAAGAGGTCTCATCAAAGCCAGGTATAGTTTATATTGCAGATGGCTGCTGACATGATATAATCCACACTAACAGGCTGGCTGTTAAAGGTCAGAGTCTCACTTCACTTCTGTTATTAGCTTTGATGTTGGGAAGATGCTGAATTCTCTCCGTGTCTTTTTCTTTTAGAAGGAGAAAAGACACTGTTTACTGTCAGGCTCTTCATCAACATAATTGGTGGCTTCTCTGGAATCGCCCTTTTGCTTTAAAAAGCGCTGTAAATCAGCTGTAGGAAGCCTGGTCTTTGAAAAATCCTCCAGCGGAAGAGGAACATGAGCAACAGTTTGCAGGATCGGCTCCATGTCTGTGCCAGATGTGTGCAGGAGGCGGGCAAGGCTGCAGCCTTTCCCATCCTGCATCCCTACGCTGGCAAAGCCAGAAGTCACGGCTTTGAGACGTGGGCATGTCAGAACCCTGGCAACTTTGGGGAGCCCCTCAGGAGCTGTCGGGGGCTCTGGGTCACCATGGGACCTTCAGATCCCGCTTCCACCCACAGCGGAGGAGCTGCTCCCAGCATGTGCCTGCCAGGTTGTAGCCTGGCTGCTTCCAGCCCCGAGCAGGCAGCGCTACATAACCCCTGTCTGCTCCGGAGCCCCAGGGGTCCCCGAGAGAAGGGACATCAGCCCAACCTGGCCATCTGGGCTGCACGGCCAGACCTGCAGCTCTAACGCAGAATATTGCTGGGGGCAGCCTGGGCAAAGTGAGGTGCAACAAGTAGGTCAGGGCTTGCAATCCTGTGGCTGCCATACATCCACGGAGAGCTGCATCCTGCCCATCTCCCCATCCTGCCCGTCTCCCCATCCTGCCCATCTCCCCATCCCGCCCATCTCTCCATCCCACCCATCTCCTCATCCTGCTCATCTCCCCATCCCCTCATCTCCCCATCCTGCCCGTCTCCCCATCCTGCCCCCTGAATCCCACCCAGCAGAATGGGGGAGACAGCACAGTGGGAATGCCCAGTCCCCTCTGCTACCATCTTTCTAAATTGGAGCCAAAGGGGAGTATTTGTAGGTGAATACCTTATTCAGAAATGCTGATGTTACCCCAACCTCCAGCTCACTGGGCTGGAGTTTACCTGGTGCCAGCTTCAGCTCCTGGAAAAACTTCTCGGCACCTAATGTCCAGCAAGAGACACTGTGCCCATCACCTCAGTCCTTGGAAAGTCCCAGCTGACCTGGATCAAATGGATCAAATCCATCACAGGTGGACCTCAGCAAGTGCCGAAGCCATTCCCCAGCCTGGGCATCGCAGGACAAGGAGCCAGCTGCCTGGCTGATGCCACGCTCAGCTCTTTGATCTCAGCAATATTTAAGCTTTGCCTGAAGATGGCACTAAAGAATGGCTGGGGCGAGCGCGCGGCATCCCGGCGTGGCTGCACTTGCAGTGCGATTAATACAGCACCGGCTGGCCAATAATCACAACTCCTATTCCCCAAAAAAGATGCGCGTCCGTCTGCCTTGGCCGGACGGGTTGGGGTTTGCTGGGGAGAAGACGGTAGAGGTCACTGTGTGCCCGGCACACCGCGACCCCCAAATCCCTGGGCAAGGGCTGGGCTCTTCCCTGAAAATCTCGGGCTTCCCGCTGCGAAATCAGCCTCTTGCTTTTCGCATTCCTGCGTTTCATCCGTCTCCTCCTGACTGGGTGAAACTGTGACAGCAGTTCTCATCTGTGGGTGTGAATGGCCCCCCAGGGCTTACAGGGTGCAGTTAAACTCCTGAAGTGATCCAAACCCCCCTGTATCGGGGCAATGCGGGGGGTTAATATTCCCGTTCTCTTCTCCTTCCCCATCCTTTCAAAACAACCCACAACACGAAGGAGTTACCAAACTGCCCAGCCTCCGCACAGCGACTTGTGCCTCCCTCCCGCAGCACCGGACCATGACCCACGGCTCCCGAAAACCCTCAATCCCCAGGCACTAATGCCAAAGACCCCCAGAGCCCCGAGGCTGGCCGGGCAGAGATATCTCAAAAGCACTTTCCTGAGGGTTGGCAGCGGGCTCCGTGGGCAGCCGGGGGAGAATTCCTGGGCCAAGGGCCAGGTTGCACAGGGAGGGAATGGGGAAAATCGGAGACGAATTAATCGATCTGCGCCCGCCCGGGGCCCGGGGGAGGCAGCGTGTACGGGCACGGGGCGGCCGCCCGGTGGGTGCCACTCGGCGGAGGCGGGCGAGAGCGGCGCTGTGTTATCGCTCTCCATCGGATGGGGAACCGGCGCTGCTGGTACCGTGTCGCACCCCGCGCCTTTGTTCCCAGCCGAGGGGAGATAAAGGGCTCGGCGCAGGCAGCGGATGGGGGTTATGGCTGGGGAAAGATGAGCGCTGCTTAAATCAAAACCGGGAAGCAGGTCTGCTGGAGACGGCCAGGAGAAGGATGCTTGCTCCAGCAGTCACCCCTGGTCCCCCTGCGTCAGGACCGCGGCTGCGGGCAGGAGGAGCAGGCAGGAGGACAACCTCAGCTCACCATCGGATCACTGGAGAGCATGAAGAATTGATCTGAACCGTCAGATAATTTTTATGCCTGTGCCCAAATATGAACCTGAGAAGCCACCACGCAGAAAACCCATCTCAGTTTTGGTTACGAGCACGTTCCTGACTGCCAGGAAGGGCTCAGGAGAGTTTGGGTCACAGCCCAGGACTGGTGGCATCAACAGCTCTCAGCTCCACGCCGCGGGATGATCACGGGCTCGTGTTTGGGGAGAGGGGGGTGTTGCCATTCCTCCCCTCTGCAGCCTGTGCAGAAACATCCCTGGAGTTTAACCAGATGTTTGCGATGCATTATAAGATAAAAAAAAGGCGTTTTTACAACAAGAGTGACGGACCATGATGGGGTTTAAGGTCGTTTCAAGCCTGCACACATGGTCTTCCCAGTGATAAGAGAATGTGAGGTACACCAGAGGGCTCCCCAAAGAGGGTAAGGTATGAAAGGAGAGGATGAACTGCGATGCCACATATCCATGTGGCAGCACAGTGTTTGTGTTGGAAGCAGAGTTGAGCCATAAAGTTCAGTGCTCCAAGCAGAGCTCCTCCGGAGTTCAAGGTCCCTCCAACTTGATGGGACAATTTTGTCCAATATAGCTACAAACCATGACCTGGCACTGGCACGTGCTCAGCAAGGATGGTGATCGCTTTCCAGTTTGACCCATGACCAAGTTATAAAGTTCATATTTGAGCCTCTCCAGCAATTTAGCTCCTCACCTTTTCTAAGGTCCATTTCTACACGAGACATGGACAAATTTCAAGGTGTTATGATGTGGATTGGGGCTGCCAGCCTTTGCGGGTCTGAATTCCTGGCTTTCCCTAAATCATGTCATCTGCCTGAGCATCCTTCACCAGCTTCCTAACATATCCCATCCGTCTTGGCCATTGCAAACCCTTTGGATCTCCCTTTTGTTTACAATGAGTAATGGGCAGGAGTTAACAGAGGTTCCAGAGGAAAAGGTCAGTGTAGTTCAAGCAGCATTAGGAAGACGCTCTCAGACCCGCTTTGATCTGCGGAGGATTTAAGCGGTCAATAAGGCAACGCGGGGAGCAGCAGCGTCGCCCAGATGCTGCTCCGAGCGCCCCGGTCCCGCTCCCGGCCCCGCCAGGCTGCAATTCCTGCCAGTCCCTCGGGGTTTATGGCCGGGGAGGGCGTGAGTCACCCGGCCCCGTGTCTGGCGGTGCCATGCACGGCTTCCCGGGCGGCCGCCCGCTGCCGCAGCCTCCCCGCGGGTTTGTGATTGCTGAGGCAGACTGTTTGCTTCTGCCACGTCCGTGGCAAGCCAGTAAAAGTTTACAAAGGGCTAGAGCTCAATCGCGAGCTTGTGAAAACACCGGTCCAGGCTCCCTGGCTCTACGGTTCAAAGTCTGAAGTGTGCCCTGTCGATTTACGCATTTATTTATTTTACGGCCGCGCCGTGGACGGGAGCCATTTCACAGAGATCGCCGTTCCAAGAAAACGGGGTGAAAGCCCCTGAGCCACAGGGAGTGGGTAGGACTTTTGCTTTTTAACCTTCAAACGCATTGGGTTTATGGAGCCTGCCTGAGTATGGCCAATTAATACGGCAGAGGCCGGATGACCTGCCCAGGGCAGGGCTGGATACGAGGCAGCTCCATCGCCCGAGACGCACGTTGGCGCTGCGGGGCTCAGTGTCTGCTGGCAGGGTGACTGTTTTTGCCAACAAGGTTCTTTTCTCTAACATTGCTCCAGCGTAAACTCTGGGATTCATTTAAAGATGCATTTGTCCTCTGAAATAATGCCATGTATGGATGCTCATTTCATATTCGTGGTGGCCTTTTTCTGTTTTATCCTGCTCTGCTTTGAAATAAAACCGCCTAAATTTAAAAAAAGGTGCTGCGATGGTAGTATGGCTGTTTCTGTACAACTTTTGCAGAACAACCGCGTGAGTTCACCCAGCAATAGCCGGCACGTTCACTGCGGAGAGGAGAGCTGGCCCCATCCTTTGAAACTCCAGCGCTTTAAGTAACGTTTCTCCCCGCAGCGCATGCACTGGGAGTGCAATGGAAAAACAATTATCGCTCAACAATTTCTTCTCCACCCCTCTACCTGCGTGTCCCTCCCTCACACTCACCTTTTCTCTGCTCCCTGCCCATGCACAGCCTCTGTCCTCAGCCACCGGTCCCTTTGCTCTTGTCTCCTTCACATCTCTCCCTCTTCTCAACCCACCATCTCTGATGAACAGCTCTTCCCTGCCCAGCTTCCTTCCCTTCCCTCTCCCTCCCTGCTCGGCTGTTGCCTCTAACAGCAGGATGCATTTGGAAGACGGCTTTTACTGAATAAGCCATATAAATGAAGTCGCTCAGTATCATACGTGTCTCCTGCTGGTTCCCCAGCAGGTTTCCAGATTAGGGGGGGGATGAAAAAAGAAAAGAAATCAAAAGGAACCAGATGCTCAGGGGATTGATTATTCCTGCATGATCCTAGGGATAAATAAAGTGTTTGGGAAGTTCTTAAAACACATTGAGATGCTGGGATTTAATTTATAAAAAGCAGAGGGCACGAGCAGATACAGGTTCAGGTTCCCCAGCTGCCAGGAAATGATGTTAGGCTGCGTTTCCTCGGGGCCACAGCAGTGGTGGAGAAGGTCTGACGGGTGCCCACCACCCTTGGGCTGTGAGGTCTCCACGGGTGCCTCCAGGTGAATCTCTTTTTGGGATGGGTCCAGGGCAGGAACAGACAGCAGCTCTTGCATTTTCTATAGGATCCCACGGGAAGGGCAGCTGCAGTCTGCCCAGAGCCTGGCAGAAACAGCCTCTTTACATCCTCTCTTAATCCGCTCACGCCCTCTCGATCTGGTTTGAATAAGTAGGTGGGTTTCTCCCAAGCCCCGAGCCAGGATGCACATGCTCCTGGGTGCGGGGGAAGCCTTGGAAAGGGGGTCATGAAAGGCTATGGCTGGGAGAAGCCACTCAGCAGCCAAAATCCAGGGCCGCGCTCCTGCCTGGGACTCACATGGGGTGGCTCAGCGGGAGCAGAGCTGCCCGGCACGGCATCTCCTCCCTCCGGCGGTGACCCAGGAGTGAGGGTGTCCTGCACAGGCTGCAGCCCTGGGGCCAGCGGGCAAACCCCAGTGTCACCCCCCGGGCGAGCCAGCCTGGGGACGACGCTCTGAGCCGGCAGAGGGACAGAACTGTGCACATCCCCGCCAGGCGTCCCCTGCCCCAGCTGCCCCCAGCTTCCCACCGCCACCGCCACGGGCTGAGGGTCCCCGCGCAGGACCCAGCTGGGGGTGGCCACGAATGCCAACCCAGGAGAGGCAGGACAGTCCCCTGCACACCCGCAGTGACACTGCGCAGCCTTCCCCAGCACCGGTGTCCCTACAGCAGGGGCGAAGGCAGTGGATGCAAAGGCAGGCGGAGCAGAGATCCAAGGACAGCTTGCGGGAGGAGATAAACACTGGAAAAGGTCGTTAGCTGGAGAGGTTAGGATTTACCTGGACATAAGACGAAACTATAGGGAAAATACAGTAAAGCGACAAGGTAAATATTTCAAGCGCTGTTTCCATTAACTGCAAATTCCCTTTACAGGTTTTCCTTGGGTTTGCTCTTGGACTTGAAGCCATTGCTTTCAGTGACTTTTTGCTTCTTATCTCACTTTTAAATGTTAAACTCTTTGAGTCAACTGATTCTAATATTTTAGAGTGTTGTTTCAGTGATTTATCAGAGCAATACAAGCCAAAATGAGGTGGTATTTGTAAAAGTTTGTTTGAAGCACTTAAAGGAAAAAACCCATTTCTGAAAACATGAATGAGATTTAAAAACAACAAAAAAAAAAAAGCCTGCATGGTACAGGAGCTGAAATGGAAGAGTGTCATTTTTCTGAAGGGGTTTGACAATCAAAAGCTGTGAGATGAATAACCTTATGGCCCCACAACAGTATTCCTGCAAATTTTTCTGTGTTATTAATGAGTGTTAGCATATACACGGTTGTGCAAATGCATTTCTGCCATCAGCACTTTCATTTATACGAACCTTTTTGTTATGTTTTCATTTTGTTACTTGTTTATTTAAAATCACTTCTCTATGTTGCCTTTATACGTCTTGACTGCAATAAAAATACCTATTTAAATAGTCTGTGTCTCTAAGAGGAACGATCTGAATGATAAAACACTCTGTATTCACTCATCTCTCTCCTAGTGACTTCTTCTGCAGGTTTTATAATGACTTTATGCTTCCTCACCCTCTTTGCAAAGGCTTGTTTTCCCTGCTGTATTTATGCAGGGTATAAACACCACAAAGGAGATATTGATATTATTTGTTTACAGGGCGCCTAACGCATTTACAGCTAGGGTCCAGAGGTTCTCCCCTAGTGCAACTAAGAGAAACGCAGGTTATTTTTAGCGCAAAATTCCCATATGGCTTTATAACAGAGATATTTCTGGTGTGCAATATTTGCTTTCAATGATAACGATTCCAGCTCTGATGATAAAACCCCCAAATCTTGCAACAAGTGTTGTTTCTTTTTTTCTTTTCCACTAGTCCTGGAGTTGTGTTATTGTGCAATTATCTCAGCTTTCATTCATTATAATTTTTTACACCTTATGGCTGCCAAGAAGAGCTTGAAATGGCAAACCCTGATGTTTTAGACTTCCAAAGGTCCCGAGGCAGGGCTTGTGTGGACGAGCCAGGGCACGGGGCCCCTCTCCATGATCCCAGAGAGGTGTCGGGGGTCTGCTACAACACGGGGGTCTCCTGCCTCCAAACTGGGGAGAAATTGGCCATTGGGGTCCAGGCTCGTGCCCTACAGGCTGGCTCCCGTCCCAGCCGTACCCTCTGAGTGCGATGAGATGGCCGCTCTCACATCCAAAATTAGTGAGTTCTGCCAGGAAGTTGTGAAACAGCGTGGGTTTTTTTCTTAAAATCCCCCTCAGAGAGGGGGTGAGTGCCCGGGGGAGGCTGCAGGATGTAACGCAGGCGCAAGGATGAGGAAGGCACACGGGTGAGGAAGACACATGGGTGAGGAAGGCACACGGATGGGGAAGACACATGGGTGAGGAAGGCACACGGATGAGGAAGGCACACAGGTGAGGAAGGCACACGGATGAGGAAGGCACATGGGTGAGGAAGGCACACGGGTGAGGAAGGCACACGGGTGAGGAAGACACATGGGTGAGGAAGGCACACGGGTGAGGAAGACACATGGATGAGGAAGGCACACATGTCAGGAGCAGGCAGCTATGGCTTCCCAAAGCATCCCTGCGTGCTGCACAGCAAACTCATTTGGACCCCCCGGGGAGATGTCCCCTGAGCTCGGGACGTGTCCCCTGAGCCCAGGATGGCCCCGACGTGCTCCTGTCCCACCGTCCCCCCCCAGTGCCAGCGCGGGGACCCCCTGCCCTGCCGTCTTTGCAGCGTGACCTGTCAAGAGCAGGGTCAGCCTCAGGTCAGCCCCAAAGAGAGAAAACAGCCATCGCCTCCCGCTTATCAGAGCTTTGGGCGGGTGGAGAGACACCCGTGGGGTGGGCGCGGGGAAGGGGCGGCAGGGACGGCCGGGAGGGTCACCTCCGGGTTACCGCCTAATGGCTGCTCTGATGGGGCAACAAGATTTCAGGGCAGATTAATCCCCTTTGGTGCCCACCTCCCGCATCGTGGCAGCTTTGATATAAAGCAAATACACGTTACGCAACGGCAAGTACCCGCCGTGCTCAAAAAAAGGTGCTTTTCCAGCCAAAATTAAGCACATTTCCATGCCTGACTCAGTAGAGAGCAAAGCTTTGCTGATGCGCAGGACGACCCTAAACAAGGCTCTGAATCCTCCTGATATTTATTCTCACGCACCTTGCAGCCTGGCTCTATTTATATATTTAAGGCTTAAAAGAACGAAGCATTTAATCATGTGCTTAACATCAAGGCCACCAGTAGTTCCCCTGACGTTGATGAAATTATTCCCGCGCGGAGCGCCGAGCACGTCACAGCCTGTGGGTTGGGACCCAGGCAGAGCCCTTCCCAGGCCCTGCTCAGAGACATTTTGGGGCAAATGGGCACGATTTCAGGAGAAACCACCCCATCACACAATGCCCTCTGAGCGGCAAAATCCACCACAGCCAGGGAAATACAGAAAACTTGGTACCACCCAGAGCCGGGGTGAAGCCGCTGCCTCAAAATGATAGCTGATACTCAGCGTTTTGGAGGAATTTCTCATTTTTCCTGGGTTCTGGTGTAATTTTCACATCTCAGACATGCTTCTGCGAATTCCCCAAGCCGGTGGGTGAGCTGCCTCCACGCTACTTGCCTCTGCAGAAGGGTCTGCGTGTCCAAACCTCCCCGGCTGCGCGTGCCCCTGCTGCAGCGAGGGCTGCGGCACTGGCACTCCGGCCGTCTCTATTTTTCCTTCAGCCCGGCTGATCCAATCTGGGAATAAAAACAGAGGGAAACAGATGGTCCATTGTACGCGTTGCTCCTGCCCGCACCGGCTCCTGAGAACCCAGCGCTGGGGCCAGCTCCTGCCTCTGATTTTCCATCTTTCAGGTTAAATGCATGCACTGAGAGGAATTTGGGCAGGACAGTTTGTGTTCCTAAGGGGGAAGGGGGGGCACCTCAGTCACCCCCTGCATTGGTATGGTTTTCCTGCTAGTCCTGAAGAAATTGGGGGGGAAGCAGATTCCCGGGGTGAGAACGTGCATCCTGGAGCCAGGAGCCCCAGGGATGGCTCTGGGTATCCTTTTTGTCATGCCTATTAATTGCTGGGTGACATCTCAGATGCTGCATCAATAGGAGAACTCCGAAGTACAAGTATCACATCAGTGGGTTGTGGCTATCGCAAAAAAAGTGAGAGTTTTTACACCTTCAAAGACAGGCACTTTGTGAAGGTGTTTCCAAACTGTGCATTCCTTTGACAATTTCTCTTGTATTGTATAATTTATTGACACGACAACAGCTTCAGCGACAAACTCTGTCTCTGCTTAAACCAGCTCCGGGGAAGTTTGCGTTTCACTCCTGCAGCACGAGCGATGGTGGGATCCAGCACCGCAAACACCAGACACAGGCAGCTGGTAGGTCCTAACCCTGCTCCCATTTTCCAGGCTTTCTGCCTCCCTTAGGAGCCAAGCAAAAGCAGAAGGCTGACCTCAAGTATGATGAATTCCTGCTGAGCTTTTTCCCATTAACTTCAGTAAGGGCTTAATCCAGTGGTTTTCAGAAGCTGGGTGGCTGGTGGAGGCTTTTGATGGAGGCAGGGGAGAGAAGACAGGGTGTTAACATGTATTTCTGATTAATTATAGTGTTCTCAAGAGTAAGTGAATAATAGTACTGGTCAGAGCCAGGCATCACATGGGTCTCAGCCCTGCAGGGTAAATGGTGTCTGAATTGTGAGTAATGTTGACCTGGCAGAGGCCAGATAAGATACGGATTTTTCACGTCCAGGGCTGAACAGAGTTCCACATATTGATAACTAAACGCACCAAAATATAGCCGGCGCTTAGCACGCAACTCTTCCTCGCTCTCCACAGTTGCATTCAGCCAAGCTAGACAGCAGAAGTGCCGCGTAGGGCAGGTAATTGCGTATGCGAGCCATTAGCCGGGAGGTTAAACGGCTTCAGTAACTTCCAGCTTTGCTCCCCGTCTGGAACAAAGAGCATCTTTTCCTGCTGATCTGGGCGAGAGCCGGAGGCCAAATCCTGCAGCCTCCGGGAGGGATTTCTGCAGGGATCCTGACAGCTACCGACCTGAATTATGCTCCAGTGCCACCGGATAAAATAACAACTGAGCAAGTGTTGGCGCTAAACTAAGGCAACGACAGAGCTCTGGAGAGGCCGGTGTCCCTCCGGCACCTGGGGGGTATTTGCTGGCTGACCGCTCACCACACATGCAAAGCCAGCACCTTGTATAAATAGCTCCTAAATTTACCGATAGCTCTCAAAGCCACCTCACTGTCCCACCTTAGAGCTGCCCAAAACAACTAAAAGTTCACACAGTCGTTTTTCAAAGCATAGTAATCTGCCTAAAATCACCTGTGCTTGTTCTTCGGAATCTTGGAAACATGGAGATGCCCCATTGCCCTGAAAATACGCAGGAGGAATGCAACAAAATGAATAGTTTGACTTTCCTGGTTTTATCCTGGTGTGTATTTTACATACACACACACATATATATAAAAAATTTCTTTTCATATATTTTTCTGTTATTGACCTGTTCAGACGTTTCTCAATGGAAAATGTTCTAAACTTCCAGTTTATGAGCTGTTTTTGGAAGGGAGGTGACTTTTTGACGCTGATTTGGAATGAAAAATGGTTTGAATACTTCAAGTTTCCTACAGAATATAAACTCCACCTTCCAGCCAGGTCTGGGAATGAGGGATAATTTTCCTCCTACTCCAGATTTTCTCACCTGTTCAAAGAAAACTGATAAATGTCCTGATACACACTTGAGTGTCCTGTGTTTTTGCCAGGCTAAGTGATGGAGAAATTGGTTCATCCTTTCTGGTGGCATTACTGCAGATGCTGAGAAATGAGCCATGTTTAACTACATCCTTAAATCAGGAATATGCTAAAATCGGGGCTGAATGCAAGCAGCATTTCCCCAGGAACAAGTCTCAGCACCCACAATGTGGTGGAAACCAGGTCCTACACTCTCCCCAGCAATTCTCCCTAATGACGCGGTTCCTATTTACAGAAAGATGTGCTCATGGCTGGGCAGAGCTAAATATTTCAGCAAAGCACATTCACTCCCCTTCTTACAAGACGCCAGAGAGGCACATTTCTTATTAAAAGGTGATAAAAATACAAAACCAAACAGAAACTTGGGGTCACCCCTCCTATTCTGGCTTTCGAGACACGTCGACGTCCATCTGCCCAAAACCTGAGCGTTGTAGGAGCTTTCCTCTTACAGTAACAGCTTTTGCTGCTTGGTGTGGAGGAATGGGGCTAGTCACATCTCCCCATTTCTTTTTAGCCTTTGCAAAGTCAGGAAGGTCACATGTATTTAGTATTAAATATTATTTCATCCAAACATGACTTAGAAGCCTGTTTAAAAAACACATGGGCTTTCCAGCCCCGTACAGCAGCGATACGTGGACCCACATCAAATGCTTCTGTTATGAATCACGAAATAGATGCCGTCTTGCTTATGAGTATGTGTAAACTGGGAGTTATGACTAAAACCAGCGTTTGACCTCCTCGCATTCCCGGTTGGACGCATCCTGCCATGCCTCATTGAAGATGCCCATGTTCTGCGCTTTGCCTTGTCACCGGGAGATATGGCATACAGATGGAATGATCATATTGGCCTCTAAAGGAAAATATTTAACCCAGAGATGTCAATGGAATATAGAAATGATGGTTAAAATCCCAGAAGCCTGCCTTGTTTTTGTCTTTTTCCTTTCATCTAGCACTTTGGGTCATGCCATCACTTATACGCTTCAGCCCAAACAGGCAATTGCTGAGTTAAGAACCTGGAGTTCAAAGTGAACCATAAACCTTAGTCTATAAGATAAATCATACAAATTACTTTACAGAAATAAATAGAACATTTGGGAGAGAGGTTATCTTCTTGCCTTCAGTTTACATCTCTAATGACTGTAAGTTCACAAATGCATTCTGTCAAGAATATAAACATTGCTTTTATTATACCAAAGACAGATATTTATTACCAACTTTTACAGTACGGCCAGCCAGCTTAGAGGAAGACCCTGGAATCTGGGCAAGAATGTAGAAACTTTGGAACAATTATTATTAAATTTGTGGGCACCTTTTTAAGTGTGATGAACGCTGCTTGGAAGAACCTCACCTCTTGGGTTAAACTGCAGAAATTAGGTTTTTAAACTAGTGGATGGGAATGAGCTTTGCTTAATTTTTCTTGTGTGAGTGGTGCCGACGTGCAGAAATAAGTGTTTTCACACAAACACACCCAGGTGGGATTTTTCTAAAACTTTGAACTCATCTTTCCTGCATTTCTCAATTATTCTATTATTGTAACCTTGCACAGGGGTTGTGCTTTGGGGCACAGTCCTTACTCTCCTGCCCTCCCTGCAAGAGGAGTTCCATTTGCATCAGTCTGTCACTCAATCTTTTTTTCTATGGCTTTAATATAGGGGGGGGAAAGTTATTAGATTAGTAAAACGGCTTTTGTGAAACTGGGTATTAGAAAGGTTGGGGAGACACAGTGCCAACCCCAAAGGGTGCTTGACCCCCAGATCCCAGCATGGAAATTGGTCCCAATTCCTTCCTTAAACAGCCACTTCATCCTGCTCTGCCCAGACCAGGGCCCGGGCCAGATTATGGTCCCCAATGAAAAAAAACCCAACTTTTTCATTGCTCTTTGAGATACTCCTCCTGCAGAGCAGGGGAACAGCTCGGGTAGGATCTAGCTCAGGTACCTTGGCTGAGGCTTCCGGCACGCAGGAGATGGGGATAAATAACATTTTCC
Source organism: Chionis minor (assembly GCA_013398295.1). Classification (NCBI taxonomy): domain Eukaryota; kingdom Metazoa; phylum Chordata; class Aves; order Charadriiformes; family Chionidae; genus Chionis; species Chionis minor. The sequence continues at coordinate 1,227,789 of VZSF01005152.1, forward strand.
TTGAGTGAGTCCGGGAGCACCGAGGCGCCGTGACGCTGTCTGAGAATCTGACCTCTCGTCTTTGCTCTGGTTTTGGGATAAGGCTGGTGGGGGGGAGGTGGGATCATCCTGCTCGTGTCTCAGGAAGTTGGGACATGGGGTGTTTTCATTGCCTGACGGACTCAGGGTGCTTCTGGGGAAACGAGAGACCAGATCGGGGTCCAAACGGATAAGAGGAAAACCTCCCCGGGCCCCAGAGGCAGCTACGCCGAGCAGGCGAGAGCCATTTGGGCTCCGGTCCATCTCCTTACTTACTCCTCCAAAACAAGTCCCTCTGAGCCCAAGCTAAGGTTAATTAGCAAAGCAAACGTGGGCACGTTTCCATTCTCAGTGCCTGGGCTGTTTTACACAAGCCCACCGGTATTTCTCAGCTCGGCCAAATCAGCACCTCTCAGGAGCCCTCTGCTCCCCCAGCAAAAGCGCCTGTTTTGGAGCAAGAGAAGAGAAAAGCCTCACACCAAAAGCATTTTGCAGGACGTACCGCTGGGCTACATGTGTTCTGCGATTGCAACAGTCATGAATAAGGTATGAGAAATTGGACATGATATTGCATTTCCTGCTCATGCATCTGTCGGATAAGCTGTTTGGAGCCCGTCGCTCCAGCCAGGGATTGTTTCTTTTCTACATCATGGTAGTCACAGTGTCTCTGGTCATTTGGGATATGTTATATCTGGGAAGGGAAGGAAGGGAAAGAAGAGAAAAGAAAAAAAAGGGCCCGCTGAAGACAAAAGCGTTTAAGCCTGGACAGGCCTGTGAGCATGTGTGTGACACATTCGTGGGCCAGTTTGTCAGAAGCAGGGATGTAAAATCTGTGCCCCCAGTCGCGCTCAGCAAATCAAAGGGTGGAAGAAAGAAGAAATTCCTCAGCTCTGGCTACGCCTGCAGATCTTGCCCAAATGTTGCTGGCGTGCCGCTTCCCCTCCCGGCAGCGGGGCTCGGAGGAGCTGCAGGGAAATCTGCCGTGCAGACCGGCTCCCGCTGCGCATTCCACCTCCCCAGTGCGCCCCAAATCCATTCCGCGGGAACCCGGGCTGGGCACTGAGGGGTGGGAGGACGGGAGGGCTGCAAATGGGTCCCCAGTGCTGCTGAGGGAGGACTCACCACCGGCCAGGAGAGCTCCAGGCTTCTCCCCGCAGTGCCCAGAGTCTGGCCAGGAGGCAGAGGGCAGTGGAGGGGAGAGGAAGGACCATCAGGATTTGGGCACAGATGAGTTTTGGGTTGAGTGGGGATGTGAGGGGGCAGCAGGAGGGAGCAGAGCTCCATCTTGGACAGTGTCAGCGAGCGGCAGCAGCCCCAGTGTCCCCTGTGTCCCCAGGGCCACCACACCCAGATGTGGCTCCACACCTGGCTTCACCGGGGCATGTCGGGGGGTTCAGCGACTCTCTACCTCCCCTCGCACCTCCTTGCTTTGCAGACAGGGGCTGCAATACAGATGAGAGAATATCTCATAATGTATTATAGAAAATACAATCTGTAGAATATATCTCATAATAATAGGTAGAAAATATCTCTGTCATAGAAATGCAGGGGACCATTTAAGAACCTTTCCCGGCGGAGGGACATCTTTGCTCTCTCACAGCGATGCACCAGAGGGTGTTTTGATAAACTGATCGTATCCACAGCTCAAGTGGATGGGGGTTTCTGGAGAAAGTCCAGGGATTTTCTGCTCCGTTTGACATCTCCCACACAGACTCCGCCCTTTCTCTCCAAACAGAAGTGTTATTTTCCTTTCCTTACCTTTTTTTTCCAGAGAGAATCAAGATATGGGATAGGAAGGAACATAAACAAACAAACAAAAAGCCAAGAGAAATTATTTTTGCATTGAATCATGCAGGAAAAGGCACACTCCTTTCAAATGGAACCGAACAGCGAAGGAAATTCTGAGAAAAATGGGATTTAATGGGAAAATGTGCAGAATGGACGGATTGTGTTACATCAGAGAGGTTTTGCAGGAACGCCTGTGCCTTCTCCGGCAGCCCCGCTCCTGCGCCGCGGGGACCAGGGGCACGGCCAGAGCCCATCCTCCTCTCCATCCTGGAGACTGCCCTTCCTGGAGGACTGACCGTGCTTTCACTGTAAACAGGGCATTAATCTTCTATCAACACAGGGATTGATTAATATTTCCATTTAAATGGTGTCTCTGGGCTCTTCATTACTTGACTGCTCAGTTGGAAGCCCCAGTAAATATTGTGCATTTTAGCAAAGAAATGAGAGCAGGAGCACGTTAACGGCATCCCTGATCACGGTTCAGTAATCCCTGTTCCTTGGGAGACCCAGATTTCTCCAGCTATTTTCCCCACAGTCCCCTGTCGCACTGCAGCCATCCTCTCAAGGGGTCCTCTCTCACTATGGACTTTCCAGAATGATAAATTAATTATGACTTGCATTAAAACCAGTGCATCTTAATATGAGGTCTGTCATAATCGGAGATGAATGAGGTATCTGGATGAACGCAGTGAAAACTTCTCTTCGCTGAAGCCATTTATAACACACAAGTATGCCAGGATTGGACCAGTCGTAATAAACAGGCCAGGACAACAGTGATTAGGCATGAAATTGAACGATGGTAAATGTTTTAATACAATGGTTTATACAAGAAGAGTATAAAAAAATATCTCTCAAGCATGTTACCTGGATGATAAATGAAAACGGAGCCTCAAATAATAATAACAATGTAAAACAATTTGTGAAGCCTTTTCTAAGCAGCACCCTGGTTAGATTCCAAAAAAAATACATGCAAAAAATATTCAAAATCCCATGTGTTACATTGACTTTGGCCAGCTCCCAGCTCTTGGGTATAAAGCTTTCTCCCAAAGTTTTGCAAGTAAAACGAGTTCTTTGAATGAGGGCCTGATCCTGCCAGCTGCTGAGCATCCACTCTTCTTATTGAGGTCCTTGACACCTCTGGTTGGTAGGACAGATCTAGTCAAAAAATATCATCCAATAATGAAATCCATCATATCAAACACACAAAAAAATGAAACTCTCAGGATCCACCCCTTAGTTGTGCAATGCTCTTTTTTTTTTCTTTTTTTAATGAAAAATATCAGAGATTTGGATACTTAAGTCACTGCTGGAAACTGTTCCTGCATCTGAAAGACTGGCCATGACGCTGGCGTAACTGGACGGCCGCTCCCAAGGTTAGGGCCAAACCCTCCTTGCTCCACTCCTGGGAGCAGCCTGATGCTTGGAAGCCGCTTCTGGAAATGCTCCTGCACACGAGCAGCCCTTTCGGCTCCCAGCACGGTGCAGGATTGGGCTCTGAGCCCTTAATCCCCGCGGTAAGAAGTGGAACACTGCACACAAGATGTAGCAACAAAACAGATTTAGTTCAAGGTTAGTCTCAAGAACCCTTATCTGATCACTGACAGTAATTTATCACGCAGAACCCATCATTAGTGTCAAGCTGTTTTATTACCCACTAACTTAACACTGTTTTACCAAGAGTCAAGTGTGATGTCACTCATGTTAAAGTAATTTACAGCTAATAGATATGAGGTAGGAGTCAATGTTGGCTTGCTGAGTTCCTCTCATACTCGGTGTAGTTCCTTTCATTTTGCCCAGTAAGCAAATGAGAGAGCAATGAGAGGGGAACAGAGGGGAAACCAGCCCCATGCTGCGTACCCACGCACGCAAAGGGCAGCTTTAAAATCCCCTGGCATCTTTTCACTCCAAATACAAGAAGTCATCCAAATACACGAACCCTGATATTGCAGAGCTGAAATGGCCCGCGAGATTTAAGAGAGAATAACTACCAAAATAGTTTGCGGGACAAGAAGTGTGGAATGTTTTGGTCATGTGGAAGCTCCGGCACATCAGCAGAGAGGAAATCCCTCCTGGAGTCACGTGATGTACCCCCAAAACCTACAAAATCTGTCTTGCCGGGAAAGAGTAAGTTTGGGCTGATTTGTCCTTTTCAGGGGTCTCGGTTTTCAGGGTATGAGTTCCCTTCGTTTGGAACACGAAGAGAAGTTACAGAAACCTGGATAATGAGCTTCCTTACAAAAAATGGAGGCAGTTGCATACGAACATTGTTTTCCTTCCCTGCCTTCCCCGTCTCTCCAGCCAATTCTGTTCAGTCTTAAGGTCAACCCCAGTGCAGGCTGTGTTTATAAGAGAATACATTTCCCATTTCCAAGCACTAGCCGTCTCCTCTAATGAATCCTCCTGCTGACGTCTCCAGGATCCATATTCTTAGCCCGCTAGACATTCAGAGATAATCCTGACTAATGTGTATATATTCAAAGAGGTTTATTGTGGAGAATTGTACATTTGGGATAAGGGAAAGGGCATCCTATATCAGTTCACCTCTCCAATTTTATACCCATTAAAAACATTTTAAATCACTGTATCTGCTCTTATTTCCCATGGAAGTTCCTAAACTCTCGGCTATTTGCATGGTCACTTCAAATGGAGGTGTGACCCTTCAAGACACTGCAGAAAAGCCACAGAAGGTCTCTCGGGATTAAATTTTAACAGTTCTTGGGTTCTCAGGTAAATATCTTGCTCTGACAACACACCTGGACTGTAAATCATTGGAGCATCACTTTTGTCAGCCCTGTCAATAACTGTCCTGGTCTGTAAATTCTGTTTGATCAAACAACTCCTGGAAACACACGATTTCAATGGTGACCTCAGCTTCAACCCACAGCACCAATTGTATGTAGATTGGCCAACGTCCCCTGGAAGTAAGACCCTGACATTTGGCTGCGGGAAGGGGCTGGCCGACCAGATGTGGGGCTGAAGGTTTGGAAAAGCTGGGCAATGGCTAAACTCTACCTAGAGATTGGCCTGGGTACAGTCAGATGGGATATACACACTCATAATTTTCTTCCCTTCCATGGGGAACCGAATAAAGGCTTGCCAGGACTTCTGTTTCTGCATATCTTTGCTCGCTTAAAATCATTCCAGTGGTTCCTTGTAACACATGGCTTTGCTCAGCTCGTCTCTGCGGAATCTCAGGAGCGAGCGGCAGATTGCAAGTGGCCCGTTGCCGCGTCCTCCCCCGGGCGCTGCTTTGACCACAGGACTGGTGGGTCTCCACTGGGCGAGGTGAAGGCAGCCGGGTAGGACCAGCTCTGGTCCATGTCTGAAACTCGTGTGGTGCAAAGCTCAGGCTCTGGCTTAACTTTGTATTGTCAAGTCTGGAGAAGTAGGAAAAAGCTCTCCCTTCATTCTCCCCAGCTCCAGAGCATCCAACCATGAAAGCCTCCGCCTGTCTTGGGCAGCTGTGGTGCCCAGAGAGTGAGAGAGGGTCTTTGCTCTGGCCAAACCAGCTGCCTCTCCACCTCTCCCTCTCCATACCACATTTCCAACTAATTGGAGCCATGTTTTCATGCCAAAGCAGATGAAAAACGCAGCCAGCAGGGCTGAGAGGTTGCTGAGAAGGTGAAAAATGAGGCTACGAGAGGTCAGAGATGCAGCCGAAGAGACGGAGAGAAGTGGGAAGGGGAGTTTTGGGAGGTGGAGGAGAAGATTTGCTGACCCAAACCCAGGCAGTTCAGATGTGGCAGAGAAGCTGTGAAAGGAAAACACAGCCTGCAAATGCAGTGAGCAAAGGCAGGAAAATTATTGAGCGTAGGGATATTAAAATTAAGCGTAGCAATGCAGGGAACATGAAATTTAGGCCTAGTAGATAGGAAAGGCTGCACCATTCACTTGTCACATCCTTTCAGTACCTTGCTCACGAGAAGTCATAGTGCCATTTCTCCCTCATGGAAGACTATTTTTTGACACATAAAATAAATTAAAGAGGTGCAAAATGAAAATTAGCCCATAATGGAGATAGTATCCTAAATTCATCCCTAGGGCATTTGTGCTAATTTCAGTGGAAGACTTCCACCAGGGATTAATTCTGACCTGTGTTTATAAGTGCACATCTGTGTAATGCTGGGCCTTTGAGTCAATAACTTCACACCAAGCCTGCGATGGGAAGAAGAAGTGCTTCTAGTTATAGACACCAAAATTAAGCAGGCAGCAAACATAAATATCACAGCTGACTTTCGGCAGAAATTTTATAGGATGTGAAAGTCTGTCCCTGTTACTGCAGAATTAAGTAAAACTCCAGTAAGTAAAATGAGGGGGAGTCATGTTTTGGGACCATGTTGCCTTCTGGTCCTTCAGAATCAAATCTGCGTAGTCTCCCAATTAAAAAAACAAGCAGCCTTCTGCAAGCTATCAGACCTTGGAAGAAGAAACCATCTTCCACGCAGCCAGACTCTCAAGTGGCTGGATTTACTAAGCGCTTAACATATTATTATTTATTTTTTAAATCCAAAATTTCTCGCCTTCATCTACTCTGCACACACATACATAATGGTAAAAAAATGGGGATCTGGATTCAGAGCAGTTATAAAAACCCCAATTGGTTTATCCCCCTGTGATGCAGGTTCCTCCTGCCCTGAAGCTCCATGCGGAAGAGCACAGGCGGAGCCGCTCGCCGCCAGCAGCCCTCCGAACCCTTCCCACGCTTCCCTCCGAGCCAGCAAGCCCAAAGAACCAGGAATGTCTCCAGATGGTGAAGGGGCTGCAGAAGCCCTGAGGGCAGGAACACAGGTACAGCTTTGCTGCAGGGAGGCTTGTGTAGGAGGGAAATGCTCCCAGAAGGTGCGTTTCTCTTCTTTGGGTGATTTTGGAAGACGTGGCTGCAAAAGAGACCCATGTTCAGGAGCCATAGACCATCCAAAAGCTGTAAATCAAACACTAGGGTGAGTGAACGCTCTCTCATTTTCCAGATATGGGTCTTAATGTTGTATTGAAAAAAAAATAAAATCCACCACAATCTACTGTGCTGGTTGGCACAGTATCCAACTGGGAGGCAAGGGCAGGGCACCAGTCAGACAACTTCTTGGTGTCCCACTTTTCCCCCGGGTAAAGGAATTCAGTAATGCTTCCTAAAATTCATGGCACTCCTAAAGAATAATGAATCTGAGGGTCTCCGTATTTGCCAACTGGACTTTTCTTTTTTCAATCCTGGAGATGTCCCCATTTCCGGTGTCTCCACAGCCCACGTAGCGAGGCACTTTGTTTATGAGAACACTGCTGTTGGTGTTAGAGCTCATGACTCCAGAGTCTGGAGCTTTAAGGAAAAACACCCAGTATCACAGGACTTGAAACGACAAAATGAGCTCATACCCCAGAGATGTCCAGCTGGGAGATTCCACTTTGTGCGAACGCCCTACAAAGGTCTCCAGATGACTTGGGCACCAGCATTCCATCTCCCAACATTTAGCAGGAACATAATGGTCCCAATTTCCTTCCCTGGCATGGGAAGAGCAAGATCCTTTGCACGTTTCTCCCAACCAAGCAACAACCAGGTTACATCATGACTTTGGTGGCCGAAGCTCCTCGCTTTCCTCCCTCCCCCACCCCAGGAACAATGGCTAACTGTTCTTTTTCCATCTATAAATTTGTCTGAGTTAACAGTTCCCAAGATCTGGCAGCAAGCTGGAGCTGGGAGTGAGCTGAGAGATAGGAGAGTGACAGTCTGAAATGAAACACAGAGCTGCTGGGCCTGCAGCCGTCAGACAGGAGCCTGGCTCCCTCCCTTAAAGATTAGCGAGACTCCTTCGCTGGAGCCCTCCGCATTCCCCAAAATCCTAGCAACAAAGTGCTGTCTCTCAGCCGCCAATGAATCATGTGAATTTAACCTTTCACCTGGCCACAAGGAGGTTAATATACTAAAATAGCCTTCTTTTTTTTTTTTTTTTTTTTTCCTCCCCCTTCCCCATTTATTGCCCATAATGGCAGTGGGGAGGATGGTGGAAACCCCGCGTGGCTGGAAAGGCTCTGGACGCAGTTTCGCACGAGAGCTCCGTGCTCGCTGGCCTCTGCCAGGACCCGGCCGGCTTTGCCAGCACCAGCCCACCAGCCCGGCACGCATGGGCTCAAGTTTATTCAGGGAAATAGTTTCCATCCACAGTTCAGAAGGTTTTTGTCTCTCATTGCCTGGCCGGTGGCTCCTTGTGCCCTCCATCTTCAACCTCCCACAAGCACAAGAAACAGCTTGCACAAGGTGGCCCCCAATGTGCCCACCTGGCCAGAGCCTGAGTCACTGGCTACTCCGACATGCTCCTGCCCATGGCAAAACCCCTGGAGAACTTCTGAGGAGGGGTCGGATCTTCACCCCGTGCGGAGCACTGGGCCCCTCCTGCGGCTGGATATCCTGCCTGGGCTGGATATCCTTGTCCTTTGGGGCTGGATATCCTTGTCCTTTGGGCTTGGGGCAAATTGGAGCCCGCAGAGTGCCCCGCACCAAGTAAATCTGGAGACCACAGTTTGCCCATCCGCAACAAACGAGGTGGTTCATCCCCGGTGGGACAGTCCCAGCAGCGGGTGCCCCCGCCCGTGCCCACCCGTCCTGCCGCCACCAGCCCGAGGATTTCCTGACTGCTCTGAAACTTGGAGCTTCCTGTTAAATCAAGCTGGAATTTTTAAAAATTGGGGCCAAAATTGCACGAGCAAAGGTCACCTTCAGGAGGCACGTGCCAAGTTACCCGTCTTAGGGGGGCACACACTGCAGTTCGCATTTTGTACCCTCGAAATATTGAGGGAAGTGGGGGAATTTTGCAGGCGCTGTTGGCTCCTGAGCGGCTGGAGGAATAGCCGAGATGGAGCATCCCCATAAAACGGGATGGGTCGTGGGGAACAGCCCACAACGTCAGCTCTACGGGACCGGTTTTATTTTTCCGTGCCAGTGGAAGCCTGATGGGCTAAGGAAGAAAACAGGATCTCAGAGTAAAAGGGGGAAAGATTTTAAATCCTGTGCGTCCCGCCAGCCCTCCTTCCTGAGAGCCACTGCCACATGCGTATAACAGGAGATAAATATTTTTTGGCGGAGCCTGCTGTTTATTTAACCCTTTAGAGCCACAGTGCTCTGGCATCCCCTCACTCCTCCGGCACAAACCCCCGCTGTCCCTGCCCGGCTGGGGCAGCCCAGTTCTTGCCCCTCGCTGGCTGGGGCCTCCCCCAGCGCTGGCAGTGTCCCTCACGTCTCTCCCCTCCAGCACTGCCCTGGGAATCGGCCGCAGGAGGTACCTGAGCTGGGTCCCTGCCACCCCTCCGACACTGGGTAGGAAGGGGCTGGGGGGAGGATGGAGGGAGGGTGGGATGCGAACCAGGGAATGGGGACCATGGATGCAGACTGGGGAATGGGGACCAGGGGATGCGGACCGGGGAATGGGGACCAGGGGATGAGGACCGGCGGATGGGGACCATGGATGCGGACCCCGCCGATCCCCTCCCGTCGATCCCTGCCGTTCGCAGCCCACCAGGCCGGGGGCAGCAGCCCCCCGGGGGAGCTCTCTGTCCCCGCGGGCAGCTCGTCCTTGGTTTGGGAGCCGGGAGCAGAGCCGGGAAGGGCTGCAACACTCCGTGGGTTTCCCCTGGCAGCGGGGCGCCACGGTGGCTCCGCTCTAACGTCGGGGCTCCCCCGCCCCGGGACCCCCAAGGGCAGCGGGCTGCGAGCTGCCTCTGAGCCCCGGGGGAGGAGGATGCTGCAGCCGGGGGGGGGGGCAGAGGGAGGAAAGGGGGCGCGTATTTAATTAATTACCACCTCCCGGTGCAGCGAGGGG
>VZSF01005154.1:0-147752 GCA_013398295.1 Chionis minor
CCTCCGCCGCGGCGCTGCCGGGCGGGACGCTGCCCCGCCGCTCTCCTGGTGGCGGTGGCGTTCGGGCGGCAGGAGGAAGGGGGCAGCAGGGCCGCGGGGCGCCGGTTGGGCCGCGTCTTGGGAGGCCGCGGGGCGGCGGGAGGAGGAGGCGGCGGCGGCCGCCGCGGGGCCCGGGCGGTGAGGGGGCGCTCCCAGGAAAAACTGCAAAACGCGACAGGTGCTGCCGAGTGCCTTGAAAAGGGGCGCCCGCTCCGTGCGGAGGGTTCCTGGTATTTTATGCTGACGCTTCTTTATTAAATAAAGTAGTGCTTGGGAGAGAGTGAGCTGGATGTGTAACTGGACAGTCTCCCCCTAGTACGCCTTGTAGGCATATTTAAACGTTTTGGCCTGAAGAGGTGGGTGCGGTTCATCCTGCCCTGAGGTGCTTCCAGAGCTTTCTTCTTAGCTGTAAGAGGCCAGATGGCTTCTCGCCCTTCCGGAGGCACCTTTGTGAAGCTGGTTTTCTCTTTTTTTCTACCTGAATTGCTTCCTCGCCCTCATCTCTCCCGGCCAGCTGCCAGTTGCGCACCAGGAGTCACCTCGGGCGATGGCAGCGCCCAGCCCAGCTCCTCGGTGGTGGAGAGGGATGGCCTGTGGCAGCCGGAGGTGCCGGAGGCCACCTGTGGCTCTCTCCCTGTCCCCCAAGCCCATTTAGGGATCATTTAGGGTCAGAGGCACGGCAGAGGATCTTCTGTGGGACTGCAAAAGTTTGGCCACTGTGTTCTTCTGGGTCTGTAGGTATCCAAGGCAGCTGTTTTCAGGAAACCTGCAACTCATTTGTTTTTTTTTTAAATTTTGAAGGGGAAAAGCCCCGCTTTTTTGGCTTTGCAATAATGATGGTGTAAAGGCATATCTGAGAAGTGAAAAAAGAGTTTTTATTTTATCTTTTTTTCCTTGAAACAGAGACTGAAAACCTGAAAGAGAAAATTGGGGTTGTTAGGTTGCTTTGATGCCTCGTGTACAATGGTATTTTAGTGTTAAACTACTCAGAAACACCATTTCAATCCACTGCCAGACTTGCCACTGTCTTGCATATTAAAACTAATATTGCAAGGGGGCTGGACATAAAACCTTAAATTACGTATTTACCTATTCAGCTTCAGCAGTAGGATCTTCAGATTAATGTCAGGATTTTCATTCATTTTGCTCCTGATGTTTGTTAAGAACCTAATCAGATGTAAGGCTTCTTTGTGCTGGGTATGTAAAAGTGAAGGGAAGCATGATCTCTGCCTAGAAGAGCTGACAGACTAATCTAAAACAAATATAAAACACAGGTGGTTCTCTTGACTGGAGATTTCAGTTGATACACAGAGGTTTTGCCTAAACTACTAAATAGCATGAAGGGCTGTTCTTTCATACCAAGAATGTCCTCTGGCTTTGAGGCCACCTGTCTTAGGCCAGCTTGCGTCCATACTGCTTACGCCTGTGCGGTCTCGGTCTCCAGAATAAGATGACTTAACGTAAACTGTATTTTATGAATGATCCCTATCCATTGCTGGCACACAAACCGTGTCTTGGCATTGTTTGGGAGAATGACACGTGGCCCAGACCAAAACCACAAACCACGCAGGGGTGTCTCCAACACTGTAGCAGCATAGAAGATACTGAAGCTGCAGTGCACAGGAATGCTCCATCACATCTTTTTTTTTTTTTTTTTTTTTTAACTTGTGCCATCGCCACAGGGCAGGTTTAGTGTAGGCTAAGGTACAAATCAAAAAATGAGTATGTGAATACTGTGTTTCCACTCAGAATGAGCCTAGTTGCAGTCCCTTTGCGCAGAGAGTGTGGGAGTGGAGATTCAAGTGTCAGTCAAGTCCTTGGCATCTGTTCCAAAACTTGAAGTGGTGGTCAAAGTGATGATAATTTTGGCAATGCCATTGGTGTTAATTTATGGTAACTACTTCTCTCCTGCAAACTAAGGATATCCCCAGATGATACAGCCTGTACAGTTTACAGCGGAAACTGGTGTGTTTTTACTTACAGTGAGGGAGGGCAAAAAGCATTGGTAGGTTTATCTGCACAGCTGTTCTATCCACATCAGGGCGATATCTAGCCTAGAAGGGGGAAATGTTTTTTACTTATTTGTGAACCCCAATGAACAAAGGTGTTTATGATGTAATATGTGTCACAAGTTGAGGGAGAATAATGTACAGTGGAAAAGAAATCTGAAATTGCTGTCCCTTGAGATAAAGGAACTCTTCTGGGCTGTATCATAGGATGAGCAAACACTTGAAACCAGGTTACTATGAGAAATAGACTGGTAGCAGGTCCTGCGGTTGCGAGTGTTTTATTATAATTAATGGCTTGAGAAATAATCTTCAAAGCATGTGTATGACACACAGTTGTGCCTTAGCCAAAGCCTTGGACACTGTTTCCCACAGCATTCTGGAAAGACTGTCTGCTTATGGCTTGGACGGGTGTACACTTCACTGGGTACTGGCTGAATGGCTGGGCCCAAAGAGTGGTGGTGAAAGGAGTTAAATCCAGTTGGCAGCTGGTCACAAGTGGTGTCCCCCAGGGCACAGTATTGGGGCCGGTTCTCTTTAAAATCATTATCAATGATCTGGACAAGGGGATGAAGTGCACCCTCAGTAAGTTTGCAGGTGACACCAAGTTGGGTGGGAGTGTTGATCTGCTTGAAGGTAGGATGGCCCTACAGAGGGATCTGGACAGCTGGATCAATGGACCAAGGCCAATGGTACGAGGTTCAACAAGGCCAAGTGCTGGGTCCAGCACTTGGGTCACAACAACCCCGTGCAGCGCTACAGGCTTGGGGAGGAGTGGCTGGAAAGCTGCCTGGCAGAAAAGGACCTGGGGGTGTTGGTCGACAGCCGGCTGAATATGAGCCAGCAGTGTGCCCAGGTGGCCAAGGCAGCCAACAGCATCCTGGCTTCTATGAGGAGTAGTGCGGTGAGCAGGACTAGGGAGGTGGTCGTCCACCTGTACTGGGCTCTGGTGAGGCCCCGTCTTGAATACTGTGTTCAGTTTTGGGCCCCTCACTACAAGAAAGACATTGAGGTGCTGGAGCATGTCCAGGGACGGACTATGAAGCTGCTGAGGGGTCTAGAGAACAAGTCCTGTGAGGAGCAGCTGAGGATCCTGGGATTGTTTAGCCTGGAGAAAAGGAGGTTGAGGGGAGACCTTATTGCTCTCTACAATTTCCTGAAAGGAGCTTGCAGTGAGGTGGGTATTGGTGTCTTCTCCCAAATAACAAGAGGTAGGATGAGAGGAAAGACTCTCAAGTTACACCATGGGAGGTACAGATCGGATATTAGGAAAATTTTATTCACCGAGATGGTTGTCAAGCATGGGAACAGGCTGCCCAAGGAAGTGGTTGAGTCACCATCCCTGGAGGTATTTAAAAAATGGGTAAACGTGGTGCCAAGGGACATGGTTTAGTGGTGGTTTTGGCAGCGTTAGGTTGATGGTTGGACTTGATGATCTTCCAACCTAGACAATTCTATGATCCTTTGATGCCTCAGGCCTGTCTTTCAGGAAAGTTGTCAGTCTGTGCTTCATGAACATCACTGTCATGGCATTAAACATTAAACTTAATATTTTTACAGGCAGCTAAATTGTGTATATATATATCTCCATGTGTTAGTTGGCACTGTCATTTCTTATGGATGGGGACAAATTTACTCCTGAAGGGTTATTCCTTAGTATGGGCTACGTCTACATTTTTGTCTGTTAGCTTCTGTCTCCAGTTACTCTTATGCACAGACCTTCACCAATATGGCAGTTTAGCTTAAATGCAGGGGCCCTGTAGAAACTTTTTCAGTTTTCTCTTTGTTTTCTTTCCCTGGTTTTCCCATATCAAAATATCATCTACTCAGACGTTCCCCAAATACCACAAGTTTTGCCCCGTTTCCTATGAAATACGGCAAGAATTAGGCACAACCCAAATGGTTGTGATGTGTGTTCTTCCTGGGTTGAAACCTAGCTGTGATTCTGGGATTGGATAGCCCCAGAGATCTTCCTGCACACAGAGGAAGCATATTATATCCCTGGGTGTGACATTTTCATGCTACATACCGGTATGTTTGAGATTTGTAAGGCCAGTTAGGATAGCTCTGTAGAACTGTGGAGGTTAAATGGGTGTAAGGCCTAAGAAGCCTTACAAATCTCAAGCATACTGGTATGTAGCGTGAAAATGTCATGCCCAGGAATATAATATGCTTCCTAGGACTTCAAAACATCTTCCTAGTAAATAGCGATGTATCTGTCATTATTTTGTCCCCTTTGAAGGTTATTGATGTCCCACTGGGACCCAGAGGAGGAGGATGAAAAGTGGTTTCCAGGATGGACACAACCATCCTGGAAACGAGATTAGAGCAAGTGATGCAAGGCATTCTCTGGCTGCTTGGCATGTGGACCACAGACTGCTGCCAGGATACTACATGTGTTCAGTATCTCCCCAGAAGGGATGCAGACAGGTCCAGACCATACGTGTACCAGAGTGCAGGTAAAAAGATTTGACATTAACCATCTTTCCAAGATCTCCCTTCTAGATAGTGGAAAACATTTCATGCACATGTGTTTATTTTGAGGGTGGGATGAGACACTTCTACAGGAGAAATGAGTGACATTGGATTTGTTTTGGTTTCCCCCATGGTGACCACAGACTGTAACTCTTCTGGCAGTTCATCTGCTTTCTTGAGGCTTCCCAGAACATTGACCTACTGCACTCCTCTTCAGCCATCTTCATAGGGCAAGAGGGACTTCCCTGAAAAAAATAATCACAGGACAGTTGGAATCTTTCAGCTCCTTGTTGCAAAAGACTTCTGATTCACTTCAGTCCCCTTTTCCTCTAGATGACGTGCCTTCTTGATGATACTGAGGATGTGAATGAATTTAAACTCCGTACTGCTTATATACAAGGAATACAATAGTTCCTTGTGCTGTTATAATCTTGATTCTCTATGAACATTCATGCCTACATTTACTTCTTATTTTTTACTGACTCTGGGATTTACAGTGCTAATGATGTTGCTTCTGCCATCACAGCAAGTTGGAATTAAAATTAAAAAGCAATCCATTTGTTTTCAGGTTGCCATCCATTTATCTTGTTCTTGTTCCTGTGAAGATTCCTAGAAGCTAAAGTTGCTGTTGTCCATCCACTTCATGCACGCTGTGCTCGCTACGCAGGCCTTTGGAAACTCCTGCAAAGTGACGCAATCCTTTGCTATTCTTGTGCCTTTTTGTCCCAGATGCTGAGCAGTATGTTCGCTTGCGTTGGGGTTGTGTCTGTGTATATATCCTGACTGGTAGCTCTGCCTGCTTTGTTGTCACAGAGCACTTTTCTTGTCACATTTTGAATTCTTTTAAACACTGGAAATTTGAATTCTTTCTTTTTAAGAATTTCACCAGCATGAGCAGATTTCCTTTACTTACTGAATTCTAATCTCATCATCAAGGTTAATTATACTTCTTTTGGGTCACCACATGTCTCTAGTTGCAGACCCTGTAAGAATGCCAGCATCCCAACATTGCAGGAGTGCTTCTTCAGCCCTACATCAGCCACAGTTTTTCTCAGTTTTGTCTGTTTTCTTGGATAGATCCTATATGAATCTTTCCAGCCGTCTTAACTTTTCTAGGAATTTTAACTCCAGTGAGATTTTCATGTTCTGCATTCCAAATAAGGCACTTTTTGTTAGTTATTTTTTACTCATTTGCATTAAAAAATTTTGAGCACCAAGGAAGAGACTGAGACCCGTTTCTTCTTAGTACCAGAATCCTAACCCGCCTGCACTGTGGGAACACAAGTCTCTCCATGATTTAGCAACTGATCCCAATGCACTCTTGTCGGAATATATTAAAAATACTGATTTAGGTATTTAGGGTTTGGGAGGCAGCTCAGCATCCATCGTCTGTGCACTGCAGAAAATATTGTGTACACATCTTTCAGCTGGAGTGGAGTGTGATATACACTGACCAGCGGTGGAACCTAATTCTTAGGTATAATTGGCATTAGTCTTGGGGAGAATCTGTGCTGCCATACCAAATGCAAATTTGCTATTTGTGGAAAAGTGACTGTTCTCCAGTGGAACGGACAGCTTTATGTGTAGTTTCATTCAAATAATGTAATTATTATTTGCTCATCGTATAAGGTTACTATAAGTTTGTATCGGTGGATAGCTCTAAATCCCACTTCTTCCTTCTTTTTGTCTTACTTGACTTTATAATGTTTCGTCATTTAAACCTGGACTCTATCCTTCCCAACATTAGATAGTTAACTAATACATTAGATATTTAACTGAGGGTCCTTCTAGAGTCAATGAAGAGAGATAGAGTAACTTTCAGATAGTTAAGGAGATCTAAAAATTAGTTTCTTCAACTGTCTCTTTCACCTGGGAGACCCCTGTGGCAACTGTACTTCTTAGGTAATTACCTTTACTTAGCTGAAAAACTTGAATTTTTATTCAGAATCCATAGCATATCTCAGAGCTCTTTAAGTAGTACATGTATAAAGTCACTAAATGGGAAAGGTATGGTTTAGGTATTTCTTATATGCGAACTATGTTTCTTTTGCTCAGAACAGAATTGTTAACTTTTCAATATGAGAGAGAGATTTTCCTTGTGTAAGCAAACACATGTATTGAAAAGGAATGGTTTCATGATGGAGATGCGAGCTTTTTGGCTAATGATCTGCACTATCTGAGTCCCCCTTAAAACACAGACAAAACAAAGTTCTACACAACATTTATATAAGTCTAAAGTCATAAAAACATTTTTGGGAGACAACTGTTCTTCTTTATACATAGACTGCCTGCCAGGAAAGTCAATGCAGGTTTTGGCCTTTAAGATTTCGCATGAAGCAGGTCTCAGCTGAATATGGGTTGCAGATGATTTGGCATTTTATTTGTAAAACAGCTTTAGCAAGATTTGTATACCTTTATGGGATCAAGATGCGTTCACCTTGCGCCAAGGAACAAAGATTAATGTAGCAAAAAAGTCGTTAAGAATAGACTTGCCAAATGTAATAAAAATGTATGTATTTCTTACCTTTCACACTTGTGGACTGTAGAAATGCAAGGTAGTTTTTCATTTTACGTCTCCCCTTCACCCAGCTTTATAACTCATACCCAGTCAAACAAAGCACTCAGACTTTAAAAAATCAAATCAATTCACTCTATCAGATTGGCAAAAATGTAATAAAAAAAAAAAGGACCAAAACACATTATCTACCTATGGGATCTGTTAGTGCTTAAAAATAGCATTTTAGAATGTTTTGGTCACATCATTCATATAAAGCACTGATCTGAATTTCATCTGTTCATGAGTTTCAAAAAAAAAAAAAAGGGTTCAGAATCCATGACCTACCTGGCACTTCCCTGGCAAGACAGCAGCCTTCATGTCAGGATAAAGCCACAAGGAGCATGTTCACTTACCTGAACTTTTTCCTAATCACGTAATGCCTCTCACCGAGAGATGAAAAGAAAGATTAATTTACTACTTAAAATAGTATTTGTCAACCCAAGGATTAAAATCAATGATTTGAAATATCAGATCCTTGTTAGAGAAATCCAAACATACCTAATTGCCATGTTAAGATAAATAAGTATACACTAATGCATGTGTCTGTATAAAGGTATTTAAAACAAAGAATTGAGTCTTGTGCAACATTTACTATCTAAAAGCTGTAATTTTCTCTCCAGATTTTCACCTGAAATGTCACCTGTGGTCATTCTATACTTCTGTTCTAAACCCAGTGATAGTCTATCGGGGCACCATCATCATATGGGTATGTCTGTTACAGTAACAAACACAGTAACCGCATTCATTATTTTATGAAGAAAGTATTTTTATATATTATGTAGCCACAAGGAAAAAAAAAAAGTATTTGAGAGTGTGTAGCATGGTGCATGGACAGAAGCAATGCTGTGTTTTTCTTCATGTCATACTCCTCACTCCAATTTTGACCTACTTTATTAACTTAATATAACCCCTTTGTACTGGGGAATTTACCCGTGAACATTTTTTTCCATCATTTCGCATGGACCTTTCTGTACTGTTTAAAGTTCTCTGTGCTTTCCTTGCTTTTCTGATCTCCTAGAGTCATTAACGAATTACAAATGGGATCAAGGCCAAAACCAGCTAAGTATCACAATTGAGATTATCTCAAATGGCACCTTAGTTAAATTGCTGAATAATATTTTCTCTGGGGTTCAGATAAACACTGGCTGAGTTTTCTGGTGCCTTTTGCCTTCCTAAAGGTCCTTCCTTTTTGTTTATATTGTTTATATTCTGTTTGTATTCTGTTTATTTTGCTTATATCCTTTTCTTTTTATAAAGCTTCCTGGACAAGGTGGAGTCCCACCTCAGTCACATAACTACAGATTAGGATAGCCCCCTTCCTTCAGAGCCTTTCTCTGGATAAAACTGGATGATAAATTAGATTATGGCCTCTGTACAGCTCGCCCTCAAATCACTGACCGCAACAATTTCAGCAGATCCTGGGCTGAGCCCTCCTTTTATTTTGCAGTGGCTCTGGACTATTTTACACTTCACAAGAAGAAAAGCAATTTTCTGCAGTTCATCTACTTGGATGACACTACCAATAGTCAGTCTTGGGCTTCTGTGCAGTATTTCAAAGTGGAAATCCACAATGTAGAATAACCTGACAAGAAACCAGGTTAAACTGGTTTGGTTCTTGTTAAGCAAATGTTTCTTCTGCTTAAATGAAGAAGAGGAGGCTTTTTCTTCTCTAAAGCAATTCAGTCTTCTCCCTTATTGTGACTTAACCTCTGAGAAAATATTTTGAGAAAAAGAAAGTCGTATCTCAGAAGTTTTAATCTTAAAAAAGTCTGCTCGCAACTAGGAAAGCTCAGCTGCTTTTCCCACTGCAGAAATACAAATAAAAGCAAAACAGACTACAGATGGAAATGTAAAATGACAAAGAACAGCAAAACCAGCTATTACACTACCTTTCATGCTATGAAGCCGGACAAATTACTGATGTCCATTTCTTAATCTACATTTATTTATTTCCCTGATTCATAGGAAAGATTATGACAGTGAATTCTATAAATTGTTAAAATGTGGTTTTCCCTGCTGATTGATATAGTACGGTACCTCACATGAATTGTTTGGAGTGAAAGTGTTCATATCTGACTCTGTTGCTAGAGACGTATCTGCTCTCGAGAGATAAGGAAGGTAATTTTGTTTGCAAAAGTGGGTTTCAAGAACATGTGTTACAAAGATATTCCTATATTGATGCAGCCACACACTATCACAGTACCAGTAAGTCATTGTAACCAAGCTTTTAATGTCATTTATAAAAAAATAGAGTTATTTACATTTGCAACTTATTTGATGGCATCCTCATTTATTACAGCATTTGAATCAGCGAAGAAACGACACCAGCAATCATGTGAGGGTAAACTTTTCAAAGAAAAGCATGACAGCACAGGAGAAATGTTTAAAACATTGTGAATTCTTGTCATTTTGCAGGATCATACAAACTTATTCTTTACAACACATGCACCCTGGCCTTACGCTAAGCAGAATTCCCTTCCAGATTAAGGCACAGAAACTCTGCCACATCTCTTGGGACAGTCCCACATTCTGACATGTGGCACTGCAAGACATAACCAAAGGAATTAGTTTAATTCCAGTGGATGGTAGCCTAAGTGTAGCCACTTACACATTTTTAAGAAAACTGGTTAAAAGGACAAAAAAAAAAAAAAGAAAAAAAAAAGTATGACTATACTTATTGCATAGTTGCAGCAAACCAGATCCATGAATACAAAAGCCGTCAAAATATATTATAAATCTATCTGAGTTTCAAAGCTACTCTAAAATACTGCTTTCCTTTAGAATACAAGTAACACTGTTTGGGGTTAGTTTGCAGAGTTGTATTTTGGTCCATGCTGTTAATTCTATATCATTGTATTCCTCTTCCATTAGTTTAACAGCCTCAGAACAACAGGTCCTCAGGCAGTGGTAAGGATGATGAAGCCAAAGAAGGGTCCTTCCAAATCTCAGGCTTCAGCTGCTGCAGTCAGTTCATAAAAACTCTAATTTCCACCGCCTCCCTTCTTTACTGCTTTAAATAAACTTCCCTCAGAACTCTAAGGGAAAAGAATGACAGGGGGGACACAGGTTTGACACTGTTAGAGGTGGGGATTTCTCCCTGTCTTCTAGTCTTGAGCTAAGAAATCACAGCTCTTAAAAATATCCAGCCCATTAAAAAAAAAAAATAATTAAAAAATCGACAACAACAGCGACAACAAAAAAACCCAACAAATTTACTTTGACTATGCGGTAGTTCCACATAATCTGCTGGCAGTAGAAACTTCTTTGGTGTCAGAGTCAGGTCTTCCTGAAACCACAAATGGCCAAGTCTGTAAGCAAAAAGACAACAAAACAACAAAAACTCAAAAAAAACCCAAAAGGTATTTCATATTAAAAAGTTTATCCTAGTATGAAACTGGAGCTTTATTACTGATAGATGTCTCGCTCTGGTTCCGTTGCAAACACGTCATCATGTTTTAGTCCCAGTGGGAAGCACAGAGTTAGTTCCTCTAACAAATATTTTCATTACGTTTTTCCCTATAATTAAACGCTCCGCAACAGGGCTGCAGCCGTCGGCAACTAATGCTTCTCGCCAGAAACGCAACATGTCTCTTGTGACTGTTTGCGTCGCTTTATAAACAAAACGCATATAAACCCTGCCAAAGCTCTCACTCTGCGCTACACAGGCAACATTTCCACGCACCTCCCCCCCGCTCCTTGGGGCTCGCATCAGGCGTTGTCCCGTCCCCGGGAACTCCTGACGGCTCGCTCGTGCTCCCAGCCCGCCCGCGGAGGGAATTACTCCTTTTTCGGACATTAGGCTTGCCTAATGCCCGAGGAATGCGTTTCTTTAGGGTTCCCTACTCCGGCTCCCCGGGAGAGGCACCCCCGCGCCATCACCGTAGGCCAAACCCGCCTCCGCGCCGGGGGTTACCGGGCCGTTACGGAGCGCTCGGGGCCGCCCCGCGGCTTCCTCGACGGCGGGCACGGCTTGAGCGCCGCCGGCCCTGCCCGGTGCCGGGGGAGGGGACCGGGACGGCGGGGCTACCCCGGTCGCTGGCCCGGGGATTCCCCCCGCTCCCCCGGCGGCTGCCCCTCGCCGCGCATCCCCAAAGCGCCGGGGCCGCTCGCCTCCGCGCCCTTCCGCGCTCCCCCCCCTTTCCCTTCCGCGCCGTACCAGGTTGACGGGGTGGACGTAGCCGTTCTCGTAGCGGTCCTCCTGCAGCAGCTGCCGGAGGTGGGCGATGTAGCTGGACGCCAGGCGCAGCGTGTCCAGCTTGGAGAGCTTGGTGTCGGGCGGCACCCAGGGCAGGCTCGTCTTCAGCCGGGAGAACGCCTTGCTCAGCACCCGCATCCGCGCCCGCTCCCGCGCGTTGGCCGCGTTGCGCTGGGACTGCTTCCCCTCGGCCGCCGGCCCCCGCGGCCCCGACGCCGCCCTCTTGCCCCCGGGGCCGCCGCCCCGCGCCCGCTTCCTCTTGCAGCCGCTGCCCGCCGGCCCCGCCGCGCAGCTGCCCTCGCCCTCCTCCTCCTCCNGGGGGGGAGCGCGGAGGGGGGATGCGCCCCTTGACAGCGCTATATATCGGGTGTCCGCCCAGCCAACCGCCCGCCGGGCGGGGGGGACGGGGAGGGGGCGCGGAGGAGGGGGTAGGACCCGGCGGAGCCCCGCGCCGGGGGCGGCGCCTCTCCGCGGTGCCCCGCGCTGCGGTGCGCCGTCAGCCCTCTATGGGGGGCAACGCGCGGGGACGTCTCCAGGCGTAGGTGTGCTGGTGGAAGTCACGCCGCCGTGGGAATGAGCGCTTTTCCTCCGGGACAGAGCCCTCTCCTCGCCCCGGGGGACGGAAAATAACCCCCGCCCCGGGCTCATCCCGCAAGTGCTTTGGGCGGGGAGGGGGGCACCGCTCCCTGTCTCCCAGGCGGCAGCGGCTGCGCTAAGGCTAAGTCCCCCCGCATTCCCTCTCCCTCTTGCCTTCCCGTCGGGGTTTCCCCGCCGGATAAACCTGCTCCATGCCCGCTCCCCGCAGCCCAGCGCCCAGGCCCCCCCCCCCGCCCTGCCGGGGGCTTCCCCTGCCCGCTGCCTGCCCTGCTCCGGGGGGCGGCTGGGCGGTCCCGGTGGTCTCCGCCGGGACGAGAGGGGGTAGCAGGAGACGCGGCACTCGGGGGGGTTTTCGATTGGGGGGGCAATGTAAAAAGTCACTGGAAACGCACGGCCTGTGTTTCGGTGGTGTCAGTAAGTTGGGGTGAACCTACGGACAGTAGCGAGTGAGTATAAGGTGTCGTTCTTCCTCAGAGCAATTAATTAAAAGCCAATTAACTGGGCTGTGTGAAGCTCTGTGTCACAGGGCAAATGAAACGCGGCAGCTTTTTGAACTATTTGTGGGGTTTTTTAAAACAAATTGCGTGCTACGGCTTGTATAGAGTCTACGAGGGAGTGGGTGATCCATCGTCCGCTGGGAATGCTGATACGCAAATTCAACAAAGGTATAAATTAAAAAAAAAAAAAATCAACTAACATCTTTTATTCCTCCCACACCCCAAAATATTCCTTATTTCCAAGATGAATAACTAGCATTTAGCTCCTCGCTGGCCTTCAGGGCCCTGGCTGGATACGGTTAACCAGAATAAAAATTCAGTTCGCAGAAAAGAATCTAATGACTACAACAGGTGGAAAGATCTTGTCCCGCAATTTTTGCTCCTGATTTTTCCCTTCCATTTCCCTCCCGGCCGAATGGAACCTTCCCGGCTGCTGCCGCACAACTTTCCTGGCACGGCCGTCCACCTTTTCGCCCAGCGCTTTGCACTTCGCTCCCTGCCAACCCTGTGGTCTTAGTGGGGGCCACTTAACGCTGTATAAACCTCGGCTTCACCCGCTGGGGCTAGAACCACATCAGAGCCGGGTTTCACAGCAACCTTTCCAAGTGAAACTTGACATTTCTTGAACCACCGAAACAGGCAGCTGATCTTGCAACTGGATCTCTTGAACTTGGTTTGACACCACGATGCTCTGGCTGGGTCCCACAGGCTGTACGGTGAAAGGTGCCGGACTTTGGGGTTGCTCTGCCTCCCCAATTAGCCTACATTATCTGTATAAATATATATATATATATATAAAGATACTGCAGGGGAAGAGATATAGGTTTACTTTTTCCTTCCATCTGGGTTGTTTATACAGGTGCGGGCTGAACGCTTTCCCTGCTAAAGATTAATGGGAGAAAGTGCTGAATTTCTTTAAACAAAGAAAATGGTACCCAGTCTTAAAAGCCACAATGGCAAATCTCACCTTTCGTGCCTACTTCTACCTCGGCGGATTAAAGGGGGCGCATAATGGATACTCCGTCTCATTTAATGAAAGGATTGGGGCCGGGAATTTAATGAAAGGATCGGGGGTGGGAATAGCCAAATCCTTGTCTTTGCCTGCTTCTTGGTTAGTATTGGAAATAAGAGATGCAATGGAGTAAATCAGAAGTGAGCCTCAGGGGTTACTTCGGATTTACGCCCAACGAAACCGAGCAGAACTGACCGCTCTCACATCCATCAAACCTCTAATTTCTGTGACCCTGACCGAGATATCATTTTCAGGATAAAGTCTTTGATGGGGCCAAGGCATTACATCATGCTTCCATTTTTCATGACTTTGATCGTTTATGCTCTCTCTGTGCCTGCTGAGTAGGGAAAATGGCCCTGGTATACCAGGGCAGCAGTTTACACCCCTAAGCAGGTGCAGTCCCTTTCCCTTGTCTCCGTTAAGAGGTAAAACCACCATCTGATCTGTTCCCGGACCCTGGGGCCAGCATCCCTCCACTGTTTCAGGGTCCATCCCTGCACTCTTTGTGGGGTGCCGGGGCAGGCTGGGGCTGCAAAATCCGGCGTGAGTGTGGAGGAGAGGAGCAGCAGCTGAACCGGCTCCTGCGTGGGAAGAGGGTCCAGAGAGGGCCTTCCCCAGGGCTCTCTGCCTCAGCCACCGCTGTTGGCCTTGGGGCCACAAAAAGCAGCTTTCCTCTGCTGAGGGGAGATCCTCGTTTTGGGGAGGAGCACTAGGACAGAGTGCGGGTTTTTTTCCTCACGCTTTTCCCAAAGGCATTTTGATAAAGAAATTTAACCAACAAACCGGGGCAAAGAGGATTCCACGAAAACCAGGTTTCTCCTTTATCTTTGCAGCAGATGAGGAGGGTGTTTCCGTGGTGCACCTGAGGAGCAGCGAGGGATGGTGCTGGGATGTGCTGGACTGTGCTGGGCTGGGATGGACGGAGAGCATCCCCCGCCGCCCGGGCTGCGCTGGTGCCTGGGACATGCCACCCCCACCTGGGAACACGGAGCTAACAGCCCAGCGGGTATCTGGGGTGAGGCAAAGGGGGTATAGCCCTTTTATTTCCTTCCTAAAGTTTCAGAATAAATTACAGCAAAAAGCAAAAGAGAGAGAGAAAAAAATTAAAAGTCCAGGGGCCAAGCCTGTAAAACGCAGGTTATCTCTGAGGATGGGAGGGGGAACTGCTAAAAGCCCCGTGTCTTTCGCATTCATCCTCTGGGGTGTTGGCAGCGACAAAGCAGGGTGGAGGAGGGAGATGATGTGTTCTCCATAAAGTGCTTTAAATAAGGCTTTCCTTTGGCATTTGTCCTTTCCTCGAACTCAGCAGTGTTACCGAGTCACTTCGCTCCGACCTAAAGTGCACTTACACTTTTTAGGAAAGACCTCAGTGTAACAAGGGCGTTTTTATTAATTTTCCCGCGGTGGTGAGAAAGGCAGGATGTCTGGAGAGGAGGAGGACAGGGTCTGGCAAACGTCTCAGCCTCCATCTCCTCACAAGCGTGTACGGCGCACATCCAGGCAGCGTGAAAGGCGGGCAGGGCTTCTGCCGCGAAGGGCTGCTTGACGTTGCTGGTCCTGTGGGGAAAGCAGGTAGATGAATTATAACCTTTCTTAAATACCACCGAGAGCAAACACACCTCTGCATGGCTCGGATCCCCCGGTAAACGCACTTCAGGAAAGGAGAAGCATTCAGTGTCCCTCATTCCCCTGCCAATCCTGCCCCCGCTAAAACCGCCTGTACCAGGAATGCTGTTTGCTACAGCCCGTGCCTTGGGTGCCCTGTCATTAGCCAGAGGTCTGGCCCACTAAAGGATGCTCTTTCCTATTGTCACTTCCTAAGGTGACAGTGCTGGGGTGCCCGGTCCCCTGGTAGGCAGCTGGCTGAGGATGCTCGGTGTGACCCAGCCCAGCTTCTTGGGGGCTGGGGGGGGATCCTGAAAGCATTGTGGGGGAATGCAGGGACCGCCAGCCCGAGCAGTTACTGGAAATGAGTGTGTGTGTGTCTTGCCAGGAGGGACTTGCCAAAAAAGTGGCTTTCCACCGTATAAGAAAATAAAAATTACTCAGTGGATCAAGCCATGCAAGTAAAGCGATGGGGATAAATGAACTCTTGGAAGGGGAAAAAATAAAGTATTTATTAGGATATACTTTACCTAGCGAGTGCGAGCCTTCCCATCTAGGAACACGCTCAAGGATTCGCCTGGTGAAACCCGGGGTTAAACCTTCCTCTCCCTCCCCCGGGGGGCGCCAGCCGCGGACCCGGGGCTGCCCCGCTCCGCTCCCCGGCAGCCTGCGGGGCCGCTCCTGCCGCGGTGCCGCCAGCGCTCCCTCTGCCCCCGGGGCAGGGCGGCCGGGCGGAGGAAATCCCCGGCTCCCGGGGGGAAAAGGCAGCCCCTCCGCCGGCGGGGGGTGCCGGGCGCCGAGCGGGGGGTGAGCCGGCGGGGGTGCCGGGCGGGCGGGCGGCGGCGGGGCCGGTTGTGCCGCCCGGGCTGCGGGAGGGTTCGTGCTCCTCGCTCGGCAGCCCTCACCCTGAGCATCAGCGGGGACGTGATTTTACAGGGAAAAAAAACTCCCGCGGGTTTGTCCTTGGAGCTGCTGGCTCCCCCAAAGGGGATCCTGCCCCGCAGCACAAGGGGAGAGTGTCTTCCCTGCGGAAAGAAATCGCTCCTGGTTATTTACCCCTCTCCCCGACATGTCCAGTGCTGTAACGACAACGAGACGTTGTTAACTGTAAAGGATTGCTGCTTTCCCCGGAGTATGGCCACGAGTGAGTTTTTGCTCAGGTATCCCCAACTTTCAGCAGGGTTTCCCCTGTGGAATAGCCAGGCAAACTCTCTAAATACCTCCTGGCGCCAGAAGAAAGTTCTCATGTAATAGATACCCGCTGGTGTGAGAACACGGATTCTGCTCACTTTGTCAATCAGCCTGGGTGGGGGGATGAGGAGGGAGAGATGGGGATTTCTTTTAATTAAAAAAAAAGAGAAAGAAGCATTTTTCACTAGTTCTATTTTTTTTTTTTTTTAGTGCTGCCTAAAGATGTGCTGTTGGCCTAAAAGGACCAGACTTATTGGTGCTCTTTAAAGTGCTGTTTATTTCTTCTCTTGGAGCAAATTAACTGGAATAACAAGCAAACATCAGGCAAGAGGAAACGCTGTGTTACTCTCCTCCTTGCGTTTCACTCTGAGAGGGAAGCCCACCAGAGCAAGACGGAAGAGATGGGGAGAGATAACACCGCTCCAGCACTTCATTATACTTGAAGGCTCCAGCACACTCTCTCGCTCTGGCCGGGCCGCAGCAGAGCAGGCGGAGGAGTGTGGCTTCCCTAGGAAGCGCTAGTGAAGCCAGTGGGGGCTCTCAGATGGCGACACATGGCTGGTGAGGCAGCTTCGTGGTCAGCAGGGGGAAAATCACTGCCCAGAGCTGTCCGGAGTCAAAGAAAACTCCAGCACTCTGGCATCCCATCACTGGCTGTACGGAGGGAACGCTGCAAAGTGCACACGATACATGAAGACTGCAGTCGCGACAGCCTTGCGTTCAGCTGCGTGGTGAAACTACTCCTCATTTTCTCTAGGGAACAGATTTTCTATGGAAGGCACCTCGGCAGCTTCCTGAACACCAGGCAGGTCAGCATCTTGCAGCACCTTACCTCAACAGCGCTCAGGGTCTACGAAGTGCGGGGCCACGTAGCGACAGATGCTCTTTTCTTTTGTAAGAAACAGCATCACTCTGCATGTGTTTTGTTCCCCTTCATAGAATATTGCATATCCAGGTATAATATTCACTTTTCCGGCTATTTGAATTGGTGGAGCCATAATGCACCCAGATTTTAAACTGGTAAAATTACAAATGGCCACTTTCCCCACTAATAGGTTAATTCTGGATCTGAGACGTATGACAGATGATATGGTCCTGACAGTGACTTTTTAGATATAATAGGCATGGTTGTCCCAGCATGCAATCTTGACGTATGCAGGTAGGTCTATATTTAAAAAAGGAAGAGCTTAAAGCATTAGGTTAAGAACTCAGCTATGACGTTTTACCACCAAGTTTCCCACTTTCTGAACGCATGTTTCCATATCCTACAAAACATTAAAGCAGAAATTTTGTTCTTTTCACAGTACTTCTAAAAAGTGCTTCTACATCTGAAAACACTTCATTACTGTAGTAGTGCTTTACATTTTAAGTAGCTAAAATGTTCCAGACTCTCCCAGGCTGCTTCCTGTCACCATTTACAGTATGCTCTTTGCAGATAATTCTTGATGGCTGAAGTTGAATTCTTTTACAAGTTATTGTGTGGTCTGTTTTCTTTTTATATTTTGTGAGTGTGGCTATTTTCGTGTCCATGACCTTTATTTATTTATTTATTGCTTAGGACAAGGAATAAGACCTGAAAAAGAGAATACATTATGAACAGCAGTGAAATAAGCTTTCATAGACATAACTGACATATTCACAACTCAAATGGTGACCCTTTAGAGAGGGTTTCTTCTTTCATGTCTATCTTCAGGAGCAAATTTCATTTTTATTCTGATTTCAGGAACTGATGATCAGACTGGTAGGAGACACGCCCCAGGTGATTTAGTACTGTAGAACATCTCTTT
The DNA here is from genome assembly GCA_013398295.1 of Chionis minor. Taxonomy (NCBI): domain Eukaryota; kingdom Metazoa; phylum Chordata; class Aves; order Charadriiformes; family Chionidae; genus Chionis; species Chionis minor. The sequence continues at coordinate 17,962 of VZSF01005154.1, forward strand.
TAGCAGAATATCAGCTCTTAAACCAATAACACTGGGAAATGGAGATATGTTGCTGCTCTACAGACCTTTAAACTGTGCCTTCTTTCTTTAACAGTTCACTGTTCATAGCAGGCACAGGTGAGGTCAGACTTTTGTCCTTTACCTTTCCTTATTTTACCATGGGTATCAAATTTGAATTATGTTAATAATCAATTATCAAGACCAAGCCAGCATTACAAAGTACACTTTTCTTTCTTCCTTTCATGGCAGATTTGTCTGATTCGGCAGCTGCAAAATAAAACACATCTGGATTTACCTGCATTTTGCCAGGCAAAATGGGTATTCCGTCAATACCAGGGTTCTTGGCAAGGATGAACCCGTGCTAGAAAAGGAAACCTGTACATATCATGCAAGAACCTTTTTAAAATTGCTACTTAAAATTAAACAAAGCAGTTAACCTAGTCTTGCAAAACTGGAGGCATACCTTATATTTTGAATGGACGCCCGTGAAAAGAAAAATAACAACACTGCTGAGCAAGGTCATCAACTAGCACAAAAAATCACAAAGCTATCAATTTGAACTGAGATGGCACGATGGTGCAAGTTGAAAACCCGATTCGCAATGGCTAGGTCTTTTCCTATGGATCTTGGTTTAAAATAAGAAACATTCATGCCAAAATAAGTAGAATTGCATTTGGTGTAAATCTGAAAAAAATAGAGTGCTTGACTAAGGATCTCTTGCTGCAACTAAAAATATACAGTAATGGATTCCACAGTCCCTCTGAGAGTAAGACTAACCTGGTCCTCTCTCAAGGACATTTTTCTATGTGAAACCTGGGTTTAGGGACATTTACAAATTCTCTCTCAGGTATGCTTAGCATAAATATACCTGAGAGAGGTATGTCCCCAGAGATGGTTAAATGGCTTTAAATAAAGTAGTACATATTAAGTAACGTGTCTTTGGAAACAAGCACAGACTGAGATACATGTTCTGCTAACTAAGCTTCTCATAATTTTATCATTCTTTTGCTGGGGAAAAAAAAGACAAAGATTACTTCAGAAAGCACCCCAGGGCCTTATCAAAAGTAGCATTGCCCACTGCAAGATGAAATAGGATCTTCATAGTAGATACTGCAAAATTCCTTTAAATCCTAATTACTGCATTTCTACTATCCCAGTAGCTGATCATATCTGAGGAAAGACTTTCAGGAACCAATATAACAGCTTTCTGGCTTTGTTATCCGATCTTGTGGGCACTTGCAGTAGGATACTGCATAGCATGCTTTAAGACTTAATTGTTGAATTGTTGACCTTAATTGGTTTAAAAAGTGCAAGTGCAACCTGCTCATAATTGGTAGTTAAAGGAAGGTATATTTACAGTTGACTTACCTTGAGAATGATTACTTGCTTGGTGCTACTTAAAACTCTCTTCTTACCTCTTTCTTAGGCTGCGGTTGCACCGCCTCACCACGAGGCAGCTGGTTTGACACTGCGCTGCCTATGAGATGTCAGGATCCCACGGTGCCGTAATGTAATGGATGCCAAAACCAGTCATCTGCTGGTTTGGTTTCATGAATCAGGGTCATATTCTGCGTCACAGGGTCAAAAAGAGAACATGGCCTTCCACGCTGCCACTGCTCCAGTGCGAGTGGAGCAAGGTGGCCAGGGGCAGGGTAATGATAATGTGATTGACAAGGCAGAAGTTAGTGCAACCCACTCATCTGGAAATAATGCTCCCAGCAAATCATTATGATTGTTTTGGAAAGCGTTAGTTCTTTTTGATGTACGTGCATGTAGACTGAATGTATACATTTCTTCTATTCAAGCAGGGCAACGAAGCAATCACCAGAAATAAAAGAGACTGTTTTTATAGGAGGAAATGTAGCTGATCTGTCTATTCAAGAGCATGGTTCTCTACTCATTTGTACATTCATTTCTCCATATTTCCAAGTAAAACCAGAGACTTAGCACTTTTCCTACAATTAAATTGGAAGAGCCTTGCAAGAAGTGACTCATACACTAAAGCAATTACAAGTTTTATATGGGGTTTTTTTGTATTTTTCTTAAAGTCTCTGAAACTCCTGAACACACATACCTTTCAACAGACGATCATAATATCATCTGATTCAAATTATAAGGTTATCTGAAACTGATTTGTTTCCTATTTCAACCTAATTCCGAAGGAGAGACAGCAAATTGTTTGCCCCTGTCCCAACCCAAGATTTAGAAAATCTCAGGGATCTGAGGTTTCACATGCACTCACCATTAAGCCTAACAACTTAATTAGCAGCTTTAACTGCATCTAGAGATAAATCACAGAAGATGAGAACATTGTTTAATTTGTATGGACATCAGTGTAAGTTGATTTTTTTTTTATTATTTTTTTTTTTTATTTTGGCATAAAGGTGTTCCTAATCAATCTCACATTTACTTTGAACAAACTTTGAATAGAAGACAGGAATGAGATCTGTGAAGCATTTGCCCTGTTTTGTAAATTTATGATATGCTATCCAATCTACCAACTTCTGGCAAGTCTGCTTTTATTATGTGTTGGTTTAAGGTCTCTAAAGCAAAATGATTAAGATAGTTTGGACCTGGGATAAACACGTTAATCTTCACAGTGTTGGTTGAATACGGGAAGGTAAACTGGTGAGCTGACACTCTTATCCAAAAAACCAAGAAACGTTCAGAATAACAAAATGTTTAAAACATGGAAATTACCTAACCTTGAAGCAGGGAAATTCATACTTCGTGACATAACCATTTTTTGAATGTCATCTTTGTCGAGTTTATTCGTCCTAGGAGCAAGGTGTTCATTGTTCTTGGACAAATGCCACAGTTGCTTAAAAAGCAAGAATCAAAGACTGCTACACAAGATTACAACAAAAGCAAAGACAAAATGCTTCTGACTGTTTGAGAATGCTCCTGTGTTAATGTGCACATTATGTCTGTTAGCTTATAAAAAGGCTCTGAAAATAGAGAGAACTGCCTAAGATGTGACTTAGTGCTTTGGCTGGAGCTGTCCTGGTCTTATTGCTGTGCATTCTGCTTTTGGGAGCACTTGATGTACAGACCCAATATAAAATAAAGGCTGCATTATTTGGCTGCTGCTTGTAAAAATCAAAGAATAAAGTGAAAGATGAGTAACTCCAGGTCTGTGGGGAACTGGTCGGGCATGGATACATGGATACAGCAGATAGTTTACTGCTGTACTTGGGGGAACGCTCACCAGGTTCAGTGAGTTCATCAGATTTCCAGACTCGTAGTAGAATACTGGTAATAAAAAATCTACAGGTACATAAAATCAGTCCTTCAAGCACTGAATGTTTCTGTGAGTGAAAAAGGTGTTTTTAAAAAACCTGTGACAACACAATCTGGTAAAAAAATTATGCTTTTATGTTTCCAGCCAAGCAGAAAGGAACAAACGGACCAACTTCAGACCTTTGAAGATGTAACTATTATATTCAAGGTTGTTGTTATTTATCACATTGTGGAAAGACAAACCAAATGCAAGACCAAAATGCTCAACTTGCTTGTCTAAAAGAGCATGTCAGGAGGCAATAAGAAAGGTATAGGTATGGTTTCTTATACAACTTCAGAAAGAAAAGCTTCACAGTAATATCTCTGAAGCATTCATCCTAAACAGAGACTGGACTTACAGACCAAACGCTGCAGCGATTTATGTAGCCTCAAAAGATTTTTATTAGTTTTTGGAAATCTCATAAGGTTGTGAAATGGATATAATGACAAGCAGTTAAGAAGTTGGGTGGATTATGTATTAGTTTGGAACAAATATATCAACTGTACATTAATATTGATCAATGCCGGCATCCTCAGCGTAAGTGGAAATATTGAAAGGCAGGTCCAAAAATGCCTTCTGATACCTTTAGTGAAAACACAGGTTGTTTTAATCAAAATCATCTGAAAGGTTTAGCAAGCTGAGATTCAGCTGATGCCCAACTAAGATGCAGGTAAATGATGAGCACAAAACTCAATTCTTAAGTGTGCCTGCAATCAAAGTAGTCATTTGTGGTAATGATGGGTAATTTTTCCAGTGAAGAAATACACACTAAACCAAAACTATCCGAAGGGACACTTCATTTCAAGAATATGTAAATAATTTTCTCTTTGGTTTTGTGATACATTTTTAAAAAAATAATTTGTAGCTTTCATCTGTCTGGAACAAATCCAACAGAACTGAGCAGAAAAAGGTCACGTCCAAGATCTAGGTTCAGCCACTCTTTTCCTCAATATTAGGACTTATCTATTGGAGTTGAACAAGAGAGACCTTTATGGTGTGTCCTTTGTGCCTCTAGAACTCTATTGTGAATGTCAAAACTGGAGTAGAGCATGCTATACAATAAAAAAACCACATTTGACTTTTATGTTTCTTTTGGTTCCTCTCCTCATCCTTGCTATGCTAAATAACTTCATCTGAACAAAACAGTATTGACTGCCTTTTCCAAGCAGCCATGCTACTCATCTTCATTCATAATATCCTTTTTAAGATAAATAGAGGAAGGATAAAATATTCAGGAATAGGATAACATATTCCACTCCCTCCCCCAAGTCTTGATTTTTAAGTGCATATAAAATGAATTTAAGAAGAAAGGATAATTACATTGAGTCCTAAGGCCCATTCAGTCCAGTCCTGTCTTAGTGCCTAAAAGTACCTGTCTAGAGGAGGGTATGTAAAAGGCAAGAATATGGCAATATTCCTCAGAAATCTCTCTCAACAGCCAATAATTTGAGTTTCCGAGCCAGACATTTAGTCTTTAAATGTAATGGACCTTGATAGATTTTTTCTTTCGTAAGTTGACTTTGGAATGCATGTATATTTTTACCATGCCAGTATGGTGCAGCAAAGCCTAATTAAACACATAGGGTGACAAATCATTTTCATTAACTTAGGAGCAGAGTGAGGGTGGATTAAGAAACTTGTAGGAGACTCAGACTACTGCAGAAAACAGTAAATCATATGTGCAGACTGTGTAGTCTACATTGGGCATATGTAGTAAATCCTGTGTGCCATATTTGCCATGAATGTGCATTCCAGTTGGGTGGGACTGTTGCGGTGGATTTGTCACATCCAGTCCTGGACAGAAGACATACTGACAGCTAGTTGTCGAGTCCCCATTCAAACCGTGATCCGAGACAGAAGCCATAGAATCATAGAATCGTAGAATCATTTGTGTTGGAAAAGATCAATGAGTCCAACCATCAACCCAGCGCTGCCAAAACCGCCACTAAACCATGTCCCTAAGCGCCACTGCTACTCATCTTTTAAATACCTCCAGGGATGGTGACTCAACCACTTCCTTGGGCAGCCTGTTCCCATGCCTGATGACCCTTTCGATGAAGAAATTTTTCTGAATATCCAATCCAAACCTCTGGTGGCATAACTTGAGGCCATTTTCTCTTGTCCTATCACTTGTTACTTGGGAGAAGAGACAGACTCCCACGTCACTGCAAGCTCCTTTCAGGTAGCTGCAGAGAGTGATAAGGTCTCCCCTCAACCTCCTTTTCTCCAGGCTAAACAATCCCAGGATCCTCAGCTGCTCCTCACAGGACTTCTTCTCTAGACCCCTCAGCAGCTTCATAGTCCTTCCCTGGACATGCTCCAGCACCTCAATGTCTTTCTTGTAGTGAGGGGCCCAAAACTGAACACAGTATTCAAGACGGGGCCTCACCAGAGCCCAGTACAGGTGGACGACCACCTCCCTAGTCCTGCTCACCGCACTACTCCTCATAGAAGCCAGGATGCTGTTGGCTGCCTTGGCCACCTGGGCACACTGCTGGCTCATATTCAGCCGGCTGTCGACCAACACCCCCAGGTCCTTTTCTGCCAGGCAGCTTTCCAGCCACTCCTCCCCAAGCCTGTAGCGCTGCACGGGGTTGTTGTGACCCAAGTGCTGGACCCAGCACTTGGCCTTGTTGAACCTCGTACCATTGGCCTTGGTCCATCGATCCAGCTGTCCAGATCCCTCTGTAGGGCCATCCTACCTTCAAGCAGATCAACACTCCCACCCAACTTGGTGTCACCTGCAAACTTCCTGAGGGTGCACTTGATTCCCTTGTCCAGATCATTGATAATGATTTTAAAGAGAACCGGCCCCAATACTGTGCCCTGGGGACACTACTTGTGACCGGCCACCAACTGGATTTAACTCCATTCACCACCACTCTTTGGGCCCAGCCATTCAGCCAGTTTTTTACCCAGCGAAGAGTGCGCCTGTCCAAGCTATGATCGTCCAGTTTCTCCAGGAGAATGTTGTGGGATATGGTATCAAAGGCTTTACTAAAGTCTAGGTAGACAACATCCACAGCCTTCACCTTATCCACTGAGTGGGTCCACCTTGTCACAGGAGATCAGGTTTGTCAAGCAGGACCTGCCTTTCATGAATCCATGCTAACTGGGCCTGCTCAGCTGGTTGTCCCGTGGTTTATAACCACTTAGCATTAGCATCAAACTTTGCAGCATGCATTTTGTGTCATCTGGAAAGCAAGAGACAACAGCACTGTGTGCCTGTCTTGGTGTTATGATCACCTCCACCTCTGGATTTCCCCACCTTTTCCAGGAGGACACAGTGCACTGCAAGCAAATTTCAGAAAGTCACACTATAATCAAAGACAATGACCCAGAACAGAATTTCAGAATCACCAACAGTTTGGATACATTTTCTATAGTGGCTTTATGTTAGGAAATAACTCCAAAAGCTGTTTTAAAAAAATATATTTGCCCTAGACACCATTTATGTCTTGGCTCTGAAAACATATAGAAAGACCATGTGTTGTCATTTGCATAATTCCTTTTGCCATTTTAACTGGCATCAGCCAAGAAGTTTCTGTATAAATTGAAGGTTCCACCCTCCGTCACTGAAATGTTCGCTAATCTTCCTTTACTGTTGAAAACAAGAGTGCAGTCTTCAGTGGATGGATTTATTTTAATTTAACAAAATTTTCTTTATTTTAGTCTTTTTGTTGCCATTGGCTGACCACTTGTTTCTAGGCGACAGATTTCAAGGGTTTAGTGTACAAGTTTTCTCCTCCTGAAGTCACCTATAATTGAAGTTTCTTCACAAAACCTTTAGTTTCATGAATCAAATGTTGAAATATTTAAGGTGCTTTTTGTTATTAAAAAGAGATTATTAAATCAAGAGAAAAAGTAAACACTTTTACTTCTTTGGTCTAGGTAGCTAATGGGTTTATAGAGAAGGTCAGGAAGAAAAGTTCATTTTTGAATCAAGTACTTTTCTACATAATGGGGACATCTGAACTTCCCGCGACTGAGCTTTTATAAGTACATTCACCCCGTTAATACAATTTTCTTGTATGAAACCATCAACCACGTATCCTTTCGCGTAGGCTGTCAAGGGATGTCAGAACCAAAAAAATCTTCCAGCTACCCTCTTTCAAACCTGCATTTCTCATATGCAAGTAAGTTGGCAATAAACATACTCCTGGAGACTCATCTAGAAAAAAGGCAAGCAGTTACTATTCTTCATTCTGGCCCTAAGTTTGTTCTGAACACCTTCAGCCACTCTGTGAATTTGGCAAGCTCCCGTGCTGTCTGAGGCGCCCAGGCTGCTTGGCTGCCTTTTTGCTCAGTGTTGCCATCGACATGTCTGTCCCTGCAGGTAGGAGGAGGTTTTCTGTCACTGTCTGAGCTTTCCAGTTCAGGGGATCGCACACCGAGATCCAAACGCTTTAGTGTACGTGGAGGATCATTTACATGGTTTGTTTTCTTCTTTGCAGCTAATTATCTTCTGCCTATGATGTCAAAATACTTTATTTTTAGGAAGAAGCAAAGACTTTTTAAATTTTCAGTAGTTAAGGCTTTGTATTGCAAGACCCAGCAAAGTCCCTGATGGCAACTTTTCAAGATGAAGCCCACTGATCTTGCACTGCTCCCTTTTATGGGATGCTGTGAACCTGGAAGCAGAAATAATTCTGTGACCTAGTGTAAAACTGCTGGCACCCAAATCTGGATGATGACCCCACGGAACAAAGGAAAAAAACCCCTCAAACCAGAAAGATGCTCTTTTTGCAGCTTGCTTTACTGCAGTCAGATCTCCATCAAAGATGTTTACAGGAAAGTTTTTGTTAATTCAAGGGAAAATTTTAAGTAGCTTCAGAAATATCAATTAATTGTTGAGCAAAAACCTTTTGGGTGGCAGTGGTAAATTTGCAGACCTCTACAGTCCTTCCAAAAGCTTTCTTAAAAAGATGAAGGAGACTTCCATGGCAATTCAGGAGAGAAGGAGTGAAAGAGGAATGAAAAGTGTCAAGGAACCTTCTGTGCCATCACTGGAGACATCATGATTGAACTGCTTTTTATAGTCATCTTTCATGGAGTCCTGAAAAGTCCATGGGTCTTGTTCAGAACTGAGACATCAGATTTTAGAAATCACCACTACAAAGTGCTACTCGGTGAGTGGTGTGAAGTGCTGTTAATTTTACCTCTTTTAGTTATTCAGGATTTTTTCTTAAGGATCATTTACAAGAAGCAATTACCAGTGTAAATGAAACCAGAAGAAAAGAACGTCTGGTACTGAGGTACTACTAGAAGTGAGAAAAAATATATTTCTGAAGGCAAAAATGGAGATACTTATGGACAGGTTGGTGTCTAATACTGCTGCTTTCTGCAGTAAATGTCTGTAGCATTGCTGTGTGCACTTTGCTTATGAAGAGCTTACCCTCACATATCTGCTTGGGCATCCTAGAGTCCATAAAATTCCACCCAATCCAATGGATCAACCAAAGAATTGCATGGTAACATTAGACAGGTATAGGCATATATTTGTAAGCACATATAGTTCATAACATATGGGTGTGGGGGATGAGGAAGCAAACAAAGATTTATTACTATTGTTAAATGGTAAAAGCATTGATATTAAGTCATGCAGTCTTCTTGAAAGAGGGACCAGACTTGTGGGGTGATTTGCATAAGCACATTTCTGTTACTTCCTGGGATTAAAATTAATGGAATATTCTCCTAAGAACTGCAACCACAGAAAGGACCTGAAGAGTATTGTCCTCTATCTCCACTCACTTTACCTCTTTTCTCTTGGTGGTCAATACCTTTACCGAAGGCACAAAGTAAGTCTGATTTATATGGGCCTGCCTTACATATAGTTGATGGGCTACTAATAGTTATCTATCCATTAAAACTTACAATTTATGTTCCAGAAGAAATTAATAAATTAAACCAGATATAATTTTATGAAATATATTATGTTAAATCTGAAATCTGAAATATGGAAACAGCTGTAAAATACGTTTGTGTTTGTGTGGTCTAAACAAATGAGGGACTCAAGAGTCAATATTTCTCCTCACCTCCCTCGGTTTCACAAGATGAATTTTCCTCCCGTTATTTCAAAATTAAAAAATGATTTGTTGGATTGGAAAAATTTACATTTGGCTTGGCTTGGCCGTAAAGCTGTGGTTAAAAACAAATGGCTTGCCAGAAATCAATTTCCTATGTCAGGTCCAGCCAGTAGGGACACCAAAAACAGCTCTTGAGGAAATCCAAGCAGTAGTTGCTGCATTTATACAGGATTCTGATGGATCCTCAGGGTGAGTAATGTCTCTGAGCTCGATGCAGCTTTTCTTGTGGAGATGGGTTTCCTTTTTTGCAATACACCTTTGCACTGAACTTGACTGAGGAAAGCTTTCTAAAATCACTGTTCCCAAACTGAATTTTTGATGTATGCACCTCTGTTTGTCAGTGTGGTTTCATGAGCTGGTTTGGACCTCAACAGTAGACTTAGTCTTCAAAATGTTTTGTCATCAGCAAAGGTTTATGATGACACATGCAACCCTTTTCAATACATGGCATTGTCTCTTAGTCAATTGAAATAAAATAGCACAGACTACTGAATTAAAATACCAAGCCAAAGCTTAAAAAGCCTGTCCTGTTTTTCTCTTCTCAGTTAAATAAGCCCTGGCTCTTTCCTGACTTCACCAAACTATCCTGGTTTGCATTGCCCTAACTGCTGGAAGAACAAGAAACCTGAATGTTTTAGTTTGTTCTATCAAGTGACGTCCGACATTCGAATTCAAATAGGACAAGGTTTCTGGTCACAGAAATATCATGAATAACGTCTTTGTGGCCAGTTGTCACTAAGGGTATGTGTCTTGTTGGACTTGCATTACATTTCCAAAGCAGTTCTGGTAATAAGTTGTTGTTTTTGATAATTCATTCATGTAAATTCTAAAATACCTTTTTAAGCTATACTCATCCAACTCAGTTCAATGAAATTGCTGCACATCGAGGAACATCCTGAATCTTCTCTAAAGACCACATTGTCTGTTCAGACAGCAAATCCAGAACCATAGTCTCAAATATGGTTAAAAGGATCTTAAGCATCTTGTACATCCAGGCTCGACTGCTTGCATGACCTTCCTCATTGTCTGCATTCAGACAATTTGCAGGCTGTCCAGCTGACAGTCGTATAAATATGGAGCAGATCTGGAAGCACACACGCCTCCCATTTTCTCTTGTGACTCCTCCTTCAGGGTGATGAAGTCATAGTTTCTCAGCCTGGTATCGTTGCTTTTTAATTCTTATCTTTTCTTCACTGCTACCAGAAGATTTATTTTTTTTTTCCTAGTTTGGACAAATACTTAAACACCTTTTCTGCAATCCTGGTCAGGTCCTCAATATTACCTGTATCTTTCACGAGTCAAGTAGGTGTCCCTGGGTCTGTGTTTTCCCACATTCATACGTGTCCATATTTTTACAATGGTCTCATTTCTGCATATTCTCTTTTAGTCTCCCTGGTTCTCATCTGGAGATAATTTAGATCTCTCCCGGCTAAGCGGATGGACTCTATGCCAACAGGTGGACATTTGGCAACACCATTCATTTTCATTCCTGCACTAAAAAAATAGCTAGTGAATTTCAAATTCTCAATTATGCAGGTGTCATTGCCTTTAGATAGTACCTTAACAGGACGGTGACAAGAAATCTATGTAATTTTTGTCAGCCTTCTATTTTCACTCTGTTATATGCCTTCTGCTTCCATTGTGATTGCTCTCATCCTGTCTGGCACACACAGAGACTGTTCGCATTCATTGATTTACATCACCCATAATGGTGGCTTAAATAATAACAACAGTCATTCAATACAATATAAAGCTTCTTTGCATGTACTGTTATTTCCACAAAAGAGGAGCATATTGAGCTGTTGAACAGTACTGTGTAAATGTACCACATATGATGTCATTGTGTTGCTTTGGTTGTTTATGGTGCTCTGTGTTGCTGTCAGGACTACACATGCATCTTCTACTGCGACATTACAATTCTCAAACTCATACACAATGTGTTAGTGATATTCAGCATGTAACTGTTACATGACTTTCCTGAAGGAATATACAATTTCCTCAGGGACAAAAGACAGCAATAAAGGTTGATAGGCAGTTTAAAATGCAATGATCATGGATTCATAACATTAATATAATAAAAATATAGTCCTGAAGTTCTCTGGCTTGAAAGCATTTTTTATTGGTTTCAGGAGACATCTTATCTTAGAGATAAGATTATCTGGAGTTGCATATCTATTAATCAATTAAAGGAGCTGGTGCATTGTTGGCACAAAATATTTTACCTGATTAGTGCAGGTGTAATCAAGAAACATAGTTTTTCCCTTCTTGAGTGAACAGCTTTGCCCAGTTGGTTGCATACCAGGATAATAGCTCTCTTTTTTATCCTTAGTTGATGATTTGTCTTGCTTATTTGGTGCTTGACTGCTTTTGTGATATGTGATCAACTGCAGATGGCACTTAACCAAATTTCCCCCATCTTGGTCTTTAATAAATTTCAAAATGATTTGCAGGGATTCCTCTAAACTCTGTGACAACTGCTAGCTTTTTCCGTCTGTGCAGTAACAGTTTCTTAATCAGATACAATTGTTTTCTCAGCAAAGGGTTCACCCTCATGTCTGCTTATGCTTCAGATGTCAGTTTTGATGTGTCATTTGCTTGGCAGCGTCTTAGAAAGTGCTGCGTAGAGACAGTGCATACTCTTGATGCACTGTTTGTTATAGTCTGCTAACTCTTTAGTCTTCACTAGTATAACATGAAGTCGGTGCTTTAAACACACTTTCTCTGCTTCCTTTTCTTAAAATTAAGGTGGTGAGATAAGAGCAGAGAAGCTTCTATGACAGTGGCTGCTGCTGGCTGCATTTCGCTGGGAGTGTGGGACCAAGGTTGGTACAGACCAGCAGTGCTACTGTAGGCAAGTATGAAACAAAGCTTTTTCCTTCTTTTTCCTTCTTTTTTTTCTTATAGTGATAAAATCTGGCAGTTGTAGCAGGCACACAGTCTGGTGAGGACTTTCTGCTTTGGTGACTCCTCCAGCTGTTAATAGAAAATTGTCCATAGTGGCATGAATAGAGCTTTCAAACAATGCTGACGAATTGCTCATCTGGGCATATCTTCAGTTGTGGCAGTACATGTATATATGGCAGATCATAGACTCTGATGTGTGTGAATGAGTAACAGTATCACAGAATCACGGAGGTTTAGGGGACCTCTGCAGATCACCTACTCTAACCCCCTGCTCAGAGCAGGGTCACCAACAGCCAGTTGCTCAGACAGGTATCCAGTCAGGTTTTAATTATCTCCAAGGTTGGAGACTGCACAACCTCTCTGGGCAATATGTTCCTCTTGAATACCCTCACAGTAAAAAACATGTTCTTATATTTAAATGGAATTTCCTGCATTTCAGTTTGTGTCCATGGACTCTTATGTTGCCACTGAGAAGAGTTTGTCTTTGCTTTACCCATTCCTTTGATCAGATATTTGTACACATTGATAAGATCCCCCTGATCCTTTTCTTCTCCAGGCTGAACAGTCCTGCTCTTTCACCCTTTCCTTGTATGACAGACTCTCCAGCCCCTTAATCATCTTCTTGACCACCACTGGACCCACTCTAGTATGTCATGTAGCCGGGACCCCAGAACTGGGCCCAGCTCTCCAGCTATGGCCTCACCGGTGCTGGGTAGAGGGGACAGATCAACACTCAATCTGCTGGCAAGGCTTCTCCTAATCCAGCCCAGATGCCATCGGCTTTCTTTGCTGGAAGAGTGCATCGCTGGCTTAAGATCGCCTTGGTGTCCACCAGAACCCCTAGATCCTTTTCTGCCAAGGTGTTTTCCAGCCAGTTGGCCCCCAACCTGTTGCAGGCAAGACAGTCTTACTTCCATTAATATATTCTTTGTTTAATTTATTGCTAATTAACACAAATTTCTAATCACTGATTTGGTATTGAGAAAAAGAAGACCTGAAGAATGAAACAAGCACATAAGTAAACACCTTTCCTACCACTTCCTAGCTTCAATGACCCCTGTGTTCACTGCAGGTTGGCGTTGTTTGTGCAAAGATTTCTGTTTAATGCTCTGTGCTTATTATTCTTTTCTGCTGCATTTTGCTTTCTACTGTTTTTTCCCCCTCCCTCTTCTTGTTTCTTAGTGTCCCTACCCCAGTGTGGGTGGCCCATGTCTGTAGTCCCTCAGAGATGTTATGTATGTGCCCCCCACTCTCACCCTACCCTTGTAGCTGCCTGTTTCCCTGATCATCTGCTGAGGGGCCCCATGGGCTCCTCCGAGTGCCTGGAGTTCTGGTGCACACCAAGGCAATCGTGCTCATGCCGGTGCCAGAGCTGTTGGAAACTGGCTGTGGCCAGCACAGAGCAGTCCATGGTCTCCTCCAGCACCCATTACCCCTGCAGCCTTCTCCTGCCCAGACCCTGCTGCTCATGGCCAGCACACTCCCCAGGCACAGGGATTTGCATTTGCCTTTGCTGAACTTCATGTGGTTCTCATGAGTCCATTTCTTCAGCCTGCCAGTCCACAGGAACCTCTCCTGATCTCCACGACTTTTCAAAGGTAATTGAGAGCGGCCTATGGTGACATCATCTGGGTCCCTCAGCATGCATGGCTGCATCTCATCAGGTCCCAGGGACCTGTGAATGTCCACTTAGTTTAGATGTTCCTTAACCTGAACATCCTCCACAGAGGGTAAGTCTTCCATGTTCCAGACTCACACAGATCTCAGTGGCCTGGAATTCCTGAAGACTGATCTTACCAGTAAAGACTGAGGTGAAGGCAGCACTGAGTACATTGACCTTCTCCATGTCTTTGTCACAAGGTCAACATTCATTCAGCAGCTGCTCCACATTGTTTCCTTTGGCTTCTGTACCCATAGAAGCCCTTCTTGTTGTCCTTCACATCCCTTGTCAGATTCAAGTCCAGATGGGCTTTTGCTTTCTCAGCCCCGTCCATGAATGCTGGGACAGGGTCTCTATATTCTTCCTGGGCCATCTGGCCCTTCTTCCACTTCTTGTATGTTTCTTTTTAATGTCTGACTCCCTGTTATACTGTCATGGTGATCCCCGCTAAACATAGATGAACACTGAAACACGATGGGTCTTTAAAATATGTTCTGTTCACTCCTGATTTTCTGTAATCAGTTAAAATTTAGAGGCGAAAAAAGGGAAGACTGTGTTTCAGCTCCTGTAGTGAAATTTGTTACAGAACTGGCAGATCCTTTGACTCCTTGCTTACATCCATGAAAAAAAATCAAGAATTTTTGTAAATTTATCAAGAGAAAAAAGAACATTCAGCTGCTGGCCAATTACTCTGCAATGGTAACCTATCTCAGAATGGGGTACATCAAAGCACTCATAGGACTTCTTAATACACCAGTTTGGACTATAATTCCAATTTGTAATACCAAGTCTTATGCAAGGACAGAAACTTGAATGACGGGAAAGGCCATCTCAAAGGGCCTGATCTCTTCTCTGTGTAATGAATTCTAATGAAGCCAGGAAACAAGGCTTTCTTTATTGAGAAATGGGAAAGGACATAAAAATAGATATTACTGTAGCACAAAAGGGAAAAGCCTGGAAGATGGCCAAGACCTTTTCTGTTTGTACAACCATTAAGGAAAATTTATTGATTGTATCTTGTGAGACTTAAATTAAGGAAAACACTAAAAAATAGTGTCCATAAATGCTGTAGAACATGTGACACAGTAGGTGTGCGTACAGCAGGAATGGCCTGGAATACCAACAATTTACAGGACAATGAAAAGCAGAAGTTTTAAGATAGTTAGATCCAGGATCTGTCAGTCAGAGGAATCTGACTGTTGAGTTACAATTATGGATTAATTGATTAAAAATTACTACTAGCAGCTTGGGGAATGGCGAATTGGCAAAAGCAAAGAGTAAGTTATCCTGTTGTAGTGGAATAAAATGTATATTTTTTTTAATGGAGAAAAGTTTCAGGCAGCTTTGTCCCAGACTGTTCCTAATGTAGCTTCCACTTGTGAAACTTGAACAAAATGATGATAAAAAACTGACGAAACATAAACAGGTCTTGCAAAGTTAATAAAGTTTGTTAACTCTTATATGGGAAATAACAGAATTCTATAGGCATAATATAAGTGGGTACGATATAAGTTTTATCACTGGTGCTGCATGGCACAAAGCCTGACTGTATGTGACCTGTCACTTTAGTACCGTTAGCTTCCAGATTTCAGTAGTAAAAGATGTTTTCACTCCAACAACACTTCATTCTCTGGTAAAACACAGATTGTTTAGCTGATGTTTAGCTCTTCAGTACATCTGAACTCTTGTACTGTAAACAGCTGGAATCACTGAAGATTACTGAAGAGTATTAATGAGCTCAATTAAACTTCAAAACACACATGATTTTCAGTGAGCCTCCATATGTGCTGGATTTCCACACAAACCCACTTAATTAAAATGTTTTGTATGCTGATACCTCTTCATATGGGCAAATTAATATGCATGTACTTTTTGATATCTTGTCATAAAAGTCACATGCAAATAGGCAATCCGATGTTTGCGTGGATAAACACAGTTATGTATTTTGAGCACCCTCTTATAGAAATAACTAGAACAATGCAACAAAGTGAGTAGTAAGCCCTACATCTAATTTTATTCTGCAATACAGCTGTTTTCTAGATTTATAGTGATGGACCTGATTTTTCACCCTACTTTGAGTTTATCCTATGGAAACTCGGGTAATTTAAAGGGTGCCAGAAGACAATTTGGCAGAATGTGTTTTTCTGGCAACCAGCTATTTCTCACACAGCCACTTGCTTCTGCCAGCATTGCATACAACCTAGAAGTTACGTCCACATTATAAAAACCAGCAATAAATCTTCACTTGGTATCATACCTGACACTGCTGAGTGTATGAAAGTAGCAGCGAGAGTTTGTGGGAGAAACAAGGAGTCAAACGGTCATTTTGCAGTCAAAATTTATTACCATCATAATTTAGTTTACCAAATAAATAAAACCCCATCAAATAATGTAGAGAGAAAAAATTAATGTGCTTGGGTATCTGTAACACTTCCTATTCTGCACTTGACTTTTCCACCATCTAGTGTTTACTCTGAGGATATGTTATTGATGCTGCGGGAAGCAGAGGCATTACCTAAGTTCAATATATTGAACATTTTTCAAAGTTGATGTGAAAAATAAATACCAGATAATAACCTTAACATTTTCCTTTGAGGATGATATGGAGCCTGACTATACTGCCAGTGATTAAACGTCCTGAAAGATTGATCTGAGACATGTTGGGAAAACCCAGATATTGAGAACGTACACCTGTCTGCCAGATGTGTGTTATGGCAACAAGGGTGAGGAAGGAAGACTACCGCGACAAGTAAGCTTCAGGTTTTATTTTCAGACTTGAAAACGTGAATTACAGTGGGTACATGGATTTGATTCTTCGTAAAACAAATTCCTCTTCATCAAGCTTCTCTTACTTTTGCTCCTTGTGAATGCACATGTAAACACATACACATGCAAACAGACTTGTTTTAGTCTGTTAGCTACAGCATCCCTAACGAATGAGTCGCGTGCATTTGAACATTAGAGGAGCTGCAACCAGTTTGAACATTTGGTCTTGTAAAGAAAGCTTTACTCTTGCAGTTCCTGTGCAGTGAAGTTTAGAGCAGAAATTCCAGTGGGATCTCACGAGTGGGAAAGGATCTCATAACAAAATTCACCCACGTACACTACAAGATGACCACATTAAAAAATGTCCTGCAAAGACTCCACAGACTCCAGCTGGACTGGGCGCCTCACTCTGTGCTGTTGCATTGGAAAGCGATTTTCGAAATAGCAACTTCAAGAAAATTTATGCTGCAGATTTTGAGCGTCACACATTTTTTGTGAGGATTCCTCTGCCCATGACAGGGAGGAAATATATGAGTGCCTGTGAATCACAAACGTGGCATCTCACAAGAATCTCGTGTGGTTTGCCAAACAAGCTAAGCTCCTTCTCATATGCAGATCTAGTGGCACCCCTGAAAAGCGTCAAGTGCTGCAAAGAGCATGCTTGTCCAGGAGGACACAACTATTGCAGCAGCAACTCCAACCAGCTGGTTTTTAATCTTTTTCCTCTGATGCTGCTTGAATGCTTGCGTATGTCCAGACTGTACAAGTGCTCTCCTGGGTTAGACCCAATAACCGGAGTAAGTTGCTCTACTTCAGTATTTTTTCTGTGACAGTGTCTGAAAGTGTATTTCTAGAGAAGAGTGTAATATCAGGACAAGCAATACACAATACACAAAATTTCATGTTTCTCAACTGCCTAATGCACTGCAGGGCGAACACTGCCTAAAAGCTTTTGTTGAGAAGAAAATGAGGGCTGATCATTTCTTCATACCTGCAGTCTGAGTGAAATAAAAAACAGAAAAAAGGCAGTTACATATGCTTCAATCCCCTTTGGGATTTAGGGAGGGTGGGCCTCTGCTGCTTAGGTGCTTCAGGGCAGGACACTTGCCTCTCATGGAATGAGCCATATGCTAAATAAGAAGTGAAGCAGTCCGTCTTCTGTAAATTGCTACTTAGCTTAAAGACAGAGCTAGCAAGTGAGCACAAATATATTTATTAGTAATGCCTAATAAATGGTTCTTGACTAGCCATTTTTGATGTGTTTGGGTTTGGGGGGGTTTTTTTGTTTGTTTTTGTTTTTTTTTTCTTTTTGTTTCTGTTTGTCCAAGAACAAATACCCAGCAAGGGGAAGAAAAAACTGGAAAGGCAGAATCAGAGAATCATGGAATGTCATGATTGGAAATGACCTTCAGAGATTGTCTAGTCCAACCCCCCTGCCAAAGCAGGTTCACCTAGAGCAGGTTGGCCAGGAATGGATCCAGGTGGGTTTTGAATGTCTCCAGAGAAGGAGACTCCACAACCTCACTGGGCAGCCTGTATGGGTGTACTGTAAACTGGATTAGCAGAGATGTTTTAGCTAATGTACAAACAGATCATGATCATGTCTAAAACATTCATTTGAGCTTCAAAAAGGACAATGAAGAGTGCTCAGAGCTGAGTCAAGAAACTCAGTCTTCAATGGAGGAGGAATTACAGGATCTATACAAAGTCTCTGGGATACTTCATGTCATTATAAAGAGTGCAATCTCATATATAGTGATAAGATTTATTTTTTTCTAACCTTTGACGCTGTAGGAGTACCAGACCCTCCAAATTTACTAAACACGTACAGAAGTGTGTTCAAATGCAGTTTGAAGACCTGGTGAAGAAACAGAGCTCTGGGACACAGGGAAAAAAGGAGAGAGAAATAGTGAATAGGTAAATGTTTGGGAGCAATTGCTGTGAAGTAGGAGGGTTCAGGGAGAATATTTAGGAGGGCTGGTGGTACCAGGAGCAGGCTCAGGAAGTAGAAAAGGAAGAGCAAAAACCACTGCAAGAAGAAACAAATTGAAGACTTCAGAAGAAGTAATTTATGAAGGAATGGTGAATGAGAAAGAAGAGAGGTTACGTTGTTTTCAGTTTTTTCTGGGGCATCATAAACCTTGCCTTGCATTTAGATTCCTTTTTTTCGTGCTAAAACAGATGACTGAAACAAGCAAGCTGAATGACACTTTAACAGGCCTTACTTCTCTTCATTGACTCTACAAAGAGTTGATGGTGACTGCATGGATATAGTGGGTGGGTGACTGTAGAGCTAATACCCTAGAGATATCTGATTTTCAGGAGAGGTGAATAGCATCCCATGTTTTGTGGACTAAGCTCAGTATGAATGAGATCTAGATTAGAAAAAGCTTCAAAACCTGCCAGACAAAGGACCAGTCTTCTGTTCAACAAGACAACAGCCAGTTCAGAAAAAGACTCACTAGCTCTGGCAAGAGGAAAATATCGAGACAGGGGAGCCAAGTCAGACGGTGCCCTGAGCCACTGGTTATCTCCTGCAGGAAGAAAGGGAGAGAGGGAGGGAGGAAGGACGGAAGGAGATATTCTGTAGCCTCCCCTCACAGCTTTCCAGGCAAATACTAGCAGTTCAGCTTCTGAGTCATAGCTCCGCACTGCTCTCCCGCAGAAGAGGTGGGATTTGGAGCAGAATGGTTTGAGTCACTCCTTGAAATTGGCCCAGGTGTAAACTCCCCAGGTCTGATGAAAGCAAACACATTCAACCTGGGATGTGGGACATAACTGCATGTTTCTTTATCCATGAGAGGCTGTGATGCACTTGGGACTTGGGAATGACACTCTGTGCTAGCTGCAGCCCTGTTACAGACTGAGTCCTTTCCCCCCCCTCTGGAAAAAAAAAAAAAGTGTTTAAATTCATTCCAGCCACATCCGCATGCCATCCTGCTGTGCAGTCTCACAGTTTAGGCTACAAAAGCATGTTGAAGACACTGTGAGTTCCAGCTCCCCAAGACTCCCTTAGGCGCAGGGGTACTAAGTACTTTCCTCTCTTTCCACTCTAGAAGCAGCACAGAGGTTGTAAATGCAACAACGTGGGTTGGAAATTTGAATTTTGCCTCAGTTGGGACAACAGAGCCACCGTAACAAACAGTAATTTCACATTTCTGTGGAGCAGGAACATATTTGCACCAGCCTAGCAGATGGGAGTATCTATCCAGGAGCAAAGTTAACACTCCCAAAATAAAAATAAAGAAAAAGGAAGCCAGTAAGATAGTTCTGCAGTCATTATTAGGGCAAAGACAGCAAATAGGAAAGCACTCTGTGTTAGACCATACAAAGCAATTTGATGTAATTGTACCATTCCAGGCCCCCCGCTAATGCAATTAAGGTTCTGAAAATATTGCAGCTTTTCTCGGTTTCCTCTGACATAGGTGAAGGATTGAAATTGAGTACAGGACAGATTAAATACATTTTATGCAAAAAAATCCATTAAAATTATAGTCAGTTTGTTTCTCATATAGTGCTTATAATGCCACTGGTGTATATAAAAGTTGTCCTGAATTTGAAGGGAAACTAGTCATACTGAAATGATTAAAGCAAGCCAGAGGAAGAATTATCTGAGAAATCCATAGTATTTTATGGATGAGCTGGCATATACAGTATTTACCATATCATAACTCATACAAGTCTTACTTACTATCTTAATGAGTGACAATAGCATATCTGGAAAACATCTGCCCTGGAAAAGGACACATCAACTACTCTCTGTCTGCTTGAAAAATGTAGATATAGTATTACTCTATGTCAGCCACGCATATCATATGTGGTATGAAATGTCTTCGGTGGTAAAAGAAGAAGGAGTACATGTTTCATTTCTAAATGCCCCAGACTAGACTCTGATGTCCTTTCTCAGGATGAATACCGCTTACTCCCTGAGTAGTCTGCTGGAAAAAGGGGTATGCGTTTCCTACTCAGCAGGAGTTCAGGTTACTTTATAAATTAAATCCCAGCAGGGCTAAAATAATTTTCTAGCAAGTTACTAAAAAAGTATTTTGCACTGAAATACGATTGTTCTTCATATTCTTATGAAGAGAGTGGCATTGGGAAAAAGAAAGAAAAGCTTAAAGGAGGTGTTTCTTTTGCAAATTTAAAATAAATCACTTAGGTTACCGTGGCCGTTTATATAGCTGCTCTCTTTTTCTTTTCAACTGTCATGCATGTTTTGGCTGGCATGATTACAGTATATTCCTAATCCCTAGAACAGCATTTTTCCCATCAGAACGAGCAGCAGCTGCAGCTTGAACGTGTTTATCAACACACCCACCTGTGTTTTTGTCATGGACCGCCAATGATGCCATAACTCCTCCTGTTCTTTCCACTATGTAGGTGTTTTTAGTGTCTTTCCAAAGAACTGGATTTTGAGAGGTAGGATATTTCACATTTGTAATAGTGTTTTACTGAATTGAACTTTGCTTTAATGGAAAAATTCCAGAATGATCGGACCCACGACAATCACAAGAGGTAGTAAATACATCCTGCCAGTTTTAAAGAAAAGCAGTGTCCAGCCCTCAACCCTTTAAAAAGCAACATTTTTCTGCTGAAAGAATGAGCAGAAATTTTGCACTGCTACTGTGGACACTGCCCTCTTTTCCACAGAAATTACTAAAATACTGGACCCAACAGCATGTTATGGTTTGTTTCCTGGCTCAGGATGCAGATATAGTAATGGGAAAAAGTTAGCTTCCTGGGCATCTTGACTGTTTGCAATAATTCTCTTTCTTCAGTAGTTATGCTTTGTCATTAGAGAGTGTGAACACTTTAATTCTTATTAACAGAGTGATCTTTAGCCAAGGAATTATCTAATAGAACAGCTGGGACACTTTGAACTGAACTGTGAACTTAAATTAAGTTCACAATTCAGACAACTTTGCTTTGGCTTAGCTTTCCTTAGCTTTCCTTAGCTGGCGCTTTGTTTCTTTTCCTTTTTTTTTTTTTTTAATTTAAATAAATGAAGTAGATATCTAAAATATTTTTCACCCATCCCTGTGCTCCTCACGTATTCTTGGATCAACTAGACTAAGGAACGTAAGATGGAGATGCAGACCTGTGCAGCAGCAGTGATTGTAGCGTTCATTTAAACTGGAGTTACAGTTTATTTTGTTTACCAAATATGTATTTTCATTATTTAAATAATATTTAAATCATGCCTTTACCACATGCCTTTAAATGATATTTTTCATCTCCTTACAAAGGTCCGTTCTTAGATAGAAAACACTGTGGTCTAAACTAGAAATGTGAGAAAACTTATATTTATTATCTTGTTAGTTCCAGAAGAGGAACCTACCAGCACTTAGAGAAGACTAGGCAGAGTTTAATGGTGGTTTACGGGCTCTGTCTCTTAGCAGAATCATGTACTGTTTACAACTGTTTCCAAGACACGCAGGTGCATTGTGAGAAAATGAGCCACTACTGAAGTCATATTGTAGACACTTAGTTACAAGTGTTTCAATCACATAGCAAGAAATTAACAATGCTGCATTTGTTTTCTTTTTGATATTTCTCATATTTCTTATTCTCATTCTAAAGGAATGCATTCTAATCCAAGGACACATTCTCATACATTCATTAATCCTGCTGCTCTAAAATGTTTCACATGAAAACCCAAAATCAGATGGCTTTATGCTTTCCAACTGGGCTTTTGTAAAACAGGGTCATCCTTGAACTTGTCATCTGCTGAGGTATTAAATTCCAGATTTCACTCAATTACATGATCTTAAGAATGTGGCAGGTTGCCATTTCTTTCTCAACTCTTAACAAATGTTATTGCATCTAACTGTTTAATTTCAGGAATCTCTCAATTATAAATGACCCTTAACAGGAAGTTGTACGCCTTTTAAAAATTTACCTATGAAGGGAATGTAAATGTTACTTATCACCTACATTCTGTTAAGACTAAAAGACGTATTTTTTTCATCCAGAGATTAGCAAACATGATTTAACGAATTAATATTTACTTCAGAGCTGCATGAAAAGTTTGTTTTGCCTTACACTGACAGTATTATGAAACACAATACACTGCCTTTGCAGAAATATTAATTGATCATTAAGATGATCCATTTATTAAAGTTACATTTCACTACAGTAAAAAATGGTCTAAAATGAAGCAAAGGCTGAAATAAACATTTCAAATCAAAGAAATCAATTAAAGTAAAATAAAACTAAGCATGCTAGGTTAAAAACTGTTGTTTCAGAGAAAACCTTAACTCTGTCTTAAAATAACTGCATACAATAATTTCCTTCTCAAATAACATATTTTTGTTTTGCTGAACCAACTTTCTGAGATAATCTCTATGTCTTTGCTTCTATAGCAGCACTCAAAAACTAAGCTCCCTGGGTTTTTTGACTGAGTTCACTGGACATGCCTTCTTGCAACATAACATAACATAACAGAGTCGGCATCAATTATTAAAAATTAAAAAAAATTAACATAACTGCGGACTTCAGCTGTCTGATGGTATGTGGAATATTGGTAGGCAAAAAGGGTGGATTGCTTATTAGAGTTTTACATTTCACCCAAGAGATTTTAGACAAGTAAACCTGCATTTTAAGCTTATGTTTGTATGCAAAAGAGGTAAATTACTTTTCAACGTGTCCTGCATAGCTGCCCTTCCTCTCAGTTGGACTTTCTGTTGGAACAAAATGCGCCGGACCAGTGTGTAATGTGGGATAGGACCAGGTGGTGCCATGACTGGGCTCCTTCTCCACACACGAGGTGGGACAGGGGTGTTCCAAGGGTGCAAGGCAGAGTCAGCCCATCCGAGCTGGCTGTGGAGGGAAGGCAGCCGGGCTTGGACGGTGCTTGCGGCAGGAGTAAATGAGGGAGCAGGGCTGGGACTCGAATCACTGGGGGCTGGGAGATGGCAGCTGGTGAGAAGGACAAACTTCTCCCGAAAAAGGGAGACCAGGAGAAGCAAACAGCTGCTGCAGCCGCAGGGAGCCCGGGAAACAGTAGCTGGGAAAAGACTGGCTTGAAACGGGACCTACAGGAGCTAAGCCAGGAGCAGCTGAGAGACTGCGGGAAGGAAGGACTTCTGGGGATGTTCCCGCTGCAGGTAGAGGGCAGCTCAGGCAGCCAGCCACCTTGAAACCTGCCCCAAGCGGTAGTGGAAAACATCTCTTGAGTAAGCAAGGCATGGCAAAAACTCATCAGGCTTCTCAGTCACGGGCTTGTGAAGGGGAAAACAGGCCCCTGGACAGTCAGAAGTTGGAATCTACTGCTGGGTATAAAATGAACAGGCTGGGAATGGTTTGGATTTTCTGTGGGGAAATGCACACATCTGCGCTTTGCGCCCTGGCCGTTGCAGGTGGAGGGAACATGGGAGCAGAGATCTGGGCTGTCACTTGGCATGGACCTTCTGGAGACATGAGACCCCTGTCAGAGCATCAGCATATGAGTAACTCACACATTTGCAAGACCAAAAAATTCTAAGCTTTTCTTTATCGCAGTGAATTAAACGTGCACAGAAAAACTCTCTCTTTGAGGCCAGCTAGCCTAGAGTAGTTGGGGTCCATAATACTAAATTCTCTTCTCATCCAGCAAAGGCCAGTCTTATTCAGCTGCCTACCTGGAAGCTGCCATGACCTACACATTCCCCCAGGAGATGTCAGGGACTTGTCTGGGGGAGTGTTCTTTGGTCCAGACCCCAGCCATTCCCAAAACGGATCTAGCACTTTAACCATATCAGCTGTTGAATTTGAGCCCTCAGGAAGATTTCCTAAAGTTATTAATTGTCTAGAACTTTTAATTTGATAGAATAAACATAGCCTAAGGGCTCTTTCCAACCAAGTTGGATGGAACTGAATGGTTCAGCCGCACTGTGTCTTAAGAACTAGCTTTGGATTGATTGAGGATACTTGTTCAATAATTATGGCTTTATACTCATTTCAGTCATAACAGATCTGTATCTCTCAGCATATTTTCAAGGGATGTGCAGGTTATTTGCTTTTCTTCCAATGCCAGTAATGACAGAAGGAAGTGCTGGGGCTTTGTTTTGGTATGTTGAACAGAATAAAAATAATTTAAGATATTTCAAGCTATGTAGACCCACAGCTTGTTTTTTGTAGTGGCCTGTTTTGTCCCTTACCTTGTCTAGTTTTGTCATGGGCCTGCCAGAGAGTTAGAGAAGACTCGGTTCGTATTGGATTAATTTTGCTGATATCAGCTGCTGCTGTATCTCCACCGCATGTGACTAACTGGGACTATAGTAGTAGAACAAGCTACCCCATCCTGGGCAAATTTAGGCAAGAGTCAGCTAAATTAAATGAGAACTAAAATCTGAACAATGCAAAGATAACATTAGCAGGAGAGGAAGGTAAACCAGCATGCCTGCAGTCACCACTGGTACACAGCCTGGGGTTGTCAGAGTACTGCAGAAAGCCCAGGCATGAAGTGCAACCATGGCACACCTCCATCCGACCTTGGCAACCTACTTCTCCAAAGAGACTGCAGTTCTCCCTACTGCAGTTCTCCACATAACTTTCTCTCCAGTTTTAGGTTGCTGCCAGGCACTCTGAATACAGCATTGCACTCAGAATAGTTGGGAATATTGTAGCCTGTTTCGTAAATGGAGGTGTTGTGACTGTGACTCTGGCTGTTGCTGCTAACTTTGGCTTCTCTAAAGCATCTAGGTGGAACTTGAATTTTAATTCAGAATTCCCCAAACCACTGCACTTGACAGTGAAGTGCCTCTTTCCTGATGATGCAGGCTCATGAAACTGAAAGTCTTTAAGAAAGAGTTGCTGGTGGGGTGTCTGCTGTGAGGCATCCTCCGTTTTGGTAATTCTCTGCTAGCCTTTGGGTGCACTGTGAATGCCATTGCTCTCATCACTTATGAAAGCTGATGAGGAGAGCATGGACCAAGGCATTTTTAAAAAAACCTTAATGCTGGGCTAACATCTGATTTCAAATTTCGAGTTTTGAGCTGGGATTCAATGTGAATGACTTAATTCAAGTGATTCTTCTAGTAAGTACATAAATAAGTAAGAAATAAAAGCCCTCATACTTCCAGGAATCAAGAGTTTTGTCTAGAAGAAGAAAAATAGGGAAGTTAACATGAGTAATTAACATAGCTGAAAATTTGGCAGTATGTGTAACCCACATGTTTTACTGACAGTGTGGTACCTGGATGTGGACAGGATTATGCTTCCCTTATCAGCTAAAATAATACAGCACAGGGAAAGCTGCAGGTTGTGGGGAGTGAATTACTTTGAATGGAAAAGGGAGAGTAGTGAAAAAAAGAGGACATTTTGTACATCTAGATTTCACGTGAAAATGGCACCAACACACTGAGCGAGAAGTTAAACAGAACTCTCCGATACAGTGCTCTGAGTCTGCATTAGTGCCTGTATTTCTGTAGAGATATTTAGGAATTTCTTGACTAAACAGATACACAGCAACTTTCAGACATAAGCACAAAAGCTTTGTTAAAGGAGTCTCTTAAAATAAAGCAGTAATCCAGGAACAAAGATGGTCTAAGTGGACGTTTTTAAAAATACTCCACCCTAGTGTCAGCCACGTGTTTTTTTATAGGTTGAAAGTCAATGAAGTTGTAGAACCTGGTAAAAAGGGAGTTTTAAAATACTTGCTTCAAACACTAGGAACAGGTATATAGACCACTTTCCTTTAACAACTCCGTAATTTATAGTAAACTATTCCTTAGTCACTCACTTATTCGCCCCAGCTGGTTTGCTTAGTCTCTAATTCATAAGAAAGCAGTATCACAGCATGGTAGCAGGAAAAAAGGGATTTACAAAGAACTGGTCACAGAAGAGGTTAAGTACAAAATCTAATTAAAAATGCTTTTAAATGTTGTTTAGTCTCTGTAACAGCGTAGTGGATTTCTTTTTGGGAATACTGGATGCTTCAATAATTACTGGCAATAATTTGTATTTCCACTTTGTCTTTACTGTGGCATATAAGCTTAATGCTTTTGTTTATATGAAGACTTTATTTTATTAATAGCTATCTGAACTCTCCAAGGATTTCCACAGATTGATTTTTTCCTTCTACCTTGATTATTTGTAAGTATTAGGAAGATAATGGTTTCAATCCCAAAAAAGCCACTGACTTCCTAGGTGAAAGTAGGTAAACTGCTTAAAAAAGAATGTTTTGGCAACTTTGCTGTAGGGTTTTTTCATTTTGGTTTTTTTGGGGTTTTTTTTTTTGGTTTTTTTTTTTCCCTAATTAAAGCACCAGCTCAGGTATTCATGTTACAATGAAAAATAATTCTGCACAATAACTGATAAATATAGAAGTGGTAGAAACTGTTTGGTAGGTATTTTGGTCACCAATTTTCTAGCTTTGGTTGAAAAAGCCTAGGCACATTCGTAGTAGTCATCTAGTACATTGCTATGAGACACGCCAATGGAGATTGGGTGTGTGATTACATGTACAATCTTGATTTACAAGTGACTTTTGAAGAGGCACAACTCTGTAGCATGCCTCTGTCTTTTGCCAAGGGCTTTGTCAAGGGCAGCTATGCCTGATCATGAGAAACAGACCCAGAAAAACACCGATTAATTAATTTCCCCTCTGATCTGAAGGTTTCTGTAACTGCAGTCAGTAGCAGTCTCTCCACAGGCTTCCATGGGCTTTGTATCAGGCATATGCTAATTACCTAAAATGAATTATTTTTTGTTACTAAGCTTCCCTGTGCCATTTGGCGGGTTTTTGCAAGCCATGCAGCCATAATAAAACTCTTTCCAGTAATGCCAAAACTAATGATATTCTCTTTTTCTATTTTTTTGTAATGCATACATGTGCAATGAGAAAGAAGAAGAAATCCCAGCAGGGATTCAAACAACACACAAAGCCATATAAGTCTGGAGTTCGCAGGCTTTTATCAACCAAAATGGCTCTGGGTCTTCAGTCCCCCAAGAGATGCAGAATCTGGCCCCAAGAACTTTCTGCAGAGTTCCAGAAGTGTAGTAAATGAAAAAAGTTTAATCCATATTTTAGATTCATTGTGATCCAACCTTGGCAGCTGTAGAAACATTCAAATTATATAGATTTAAGCAAAAAGAACAGATTCGGAGCATAGTTCTGCTGTCTCAATTCCCTCATTTTTCCATAACATTAAATAAGTGAAGGGGAAGTCTTCTCAGATGGTCTAGGATTGTGTACACATGGATAAATAGCACAGCTTATAGTTTGTTTTCTTGACAACTTGCTAAAACCCAGTGCAACTAAACTGAAGTCTCTCACTGTGGAAGTGCTCACCCATTGCTGTGTGAATTACCCTCAGACCCTTTCCTGATCAGGTCTGATTTTCTTTAAGGTTGTCTTTGACAGTAGCAAGCTTAATGGTAGAAACTGCATTTATACAAGCTCCTGCCATCTCTACTGACTAATGAGAGAAAATTAGCCTGAAGGGATATTTTCTTCCATATTTTTATTTGCTTTTATTGTCATCTTTCAAGATTTAATGACCCAAGTCTTATCCCTTGGCCTGAAAAGGATTAGGCAAAGGATGTATACTAGTACTTAGCATTGACAGTATTTGTATTTGTATTTGTATTTGTATTTGTATTTGTATTTGTATTTCTATTT
The DNA here is from genome assembly GCA_013398295.1 of Chionis minor. NCBI lineage: Eukaryota > Metazoa > Chordata > Aves > Charadriiformes > Chionidae > Chionis > Chionis minor. The sequence goes on from VZSF01005154.1 coordinate 46,260, forward strand.
GTATTTCTATTTCTATTTCTATTTCTGTTTCTATTTCTATTTCTATTTCATGTATAATGATATCAAGCCAAATTCATCAGCCATCCATAAATGCCCATCAATCTCAAAATATCTACTTGTTACATTGTACAAAGATAACAAAATATTGTGGAAAAGATTTAAAAAACCAACCAACCAATGAAACAAACAAATGAAAAAACTTCTTCAGTAATTCTTGGAATTAAAACGTAATAACTCTATAATAAAATGTATAGTAGAAATGTAACAGCTGACACCTGGAGCGACAAGTAAAGTCACTTAAAAAGGGAGTTTCCTGTTGTGTACAGGATTTCAATAATAATATTTTGCTTATGATGCAAACAAAAAATTTCCGATTGAACTAGAATTTCTGAGACTACGTTGTTCTTAAACCAGCATACATGGTATTTCAGTACCCGGTAATTCACCCCAGGCCATGCCATTACTGAAACTGTCCATCTTATTTCTACCAACGCGAGGGGAACAGACAGAACTTGGGGCTGGCCCTACGGAGTTACACCTCGGTGGGCAGCTCAGAAAACCCCAGCCCCGGCTGGGACTGCGGGAGTCTCCAGCACACCTGCACGCGGGAGCACGGTGTGTCCACCCTGGACCTGCAGGCACTAAAATGCTGGTGTCGTCAGCCTTCTTGAATCACACAGGGCTGCACATCTGCCTGGGCATGTGGTGTCTGCTTGGATGAGGACCAACAGGCTCCTAGCAGCCTGCTCCCTCAGCCACAGACACAGGCTTTAGGATGTTGCTGTCTTTGGGGGAATTTGCCAAGAGATCCCATCAGCAGCTGCCTTTGACTCAGCCTAATACAAATGGAACCCTCATGGTTTACATCTGTGGTTCTAGGTGGGTCAGACCACTTGTTACGCGGGAGAAACAACTAATCTTCTGTCCTGTGGAGCTTGGACTGATGGCAAGGAACAGAAACAGAATCAGAATGAAACAGCATTTTAGCCAAAACCAGAAGAAATGAGGCAAAATAACAAGCTCACCAAATGCCCTGAAGTGCACAAGAAAGCTTGCAGCATTTGAAGACAAGGGAAAGACTCCAAATGATTTGGGTTTAACAGTGAAATGAGAAACTACAGAGAATGTAGAGTGCATCAGCAGATTTAAAACAGGCCAAGGAAGGTTGAAGGTAAATCAAGCTGAACTTCTGCATCTTGGCTCAAGATAATAGTGGATCCATGAATCTTCCAATGTTCAAAAGGAAGATTTCAGCAAATTACTGGGCTTAAAGAAAGAGACTGAATAGTGTGCAAAGAGGGCATGGAGGAGAGTCACTAACACACAACAGGCTCTGATAGTCAGTAGAGTCCTGGAGATGATTGATGAGAGAAACTGAGTCTTGGTACCAGCAAGGGAGTCAGCACATAATTAGCTGGGCTTTCCTCATGGGATTTGATTTGCATCGCTGCATATTTAATAGCTGTCAGTGTATTTGCAGTCACAGACTCAGAGTCAGTCTGGGATGAGGATGAAAGAGAAAGCAGAAGATCATAGGGGAGCAAGCTGGCCAAGACCCAAGTAAGAAGAAGTTATGGAGCAGGGAACGACAGACAAAGAGGGGAAGAGTCAGGGAGAGAGGAAATCAGAGGAAAGATTCCTTCAGCAAGCGCTAGAGGTGTCGGATAACAGAAAGAAATTGTAAGGGAACAGGGTGGATGATATCACTGACTTCCGACCTCTAGCAATTAGAAAGAAGTATCTCAAGGAAAAATCTCCTGGAAATCATTTTCCTGCTTCAAAGAGAATTCACATGTACAGAAGTACCTATAACGGTCTGGGTTTGCCTGTCAAAAAGTTGAATTTAATGTGTGAATCAGATGCTGCCACACCTGAGAGCGGAACAGGTTAAGGGCAGGCCAGGGCCCAGACTCAGCAAAGGGATAAGTGGATGCTCAAGAGCTCTGAAGAAAAAGTAGCTGAAATCATGTAAGAGAAGTTCCTTCCAGGAAGCGGTGAACATGATCGACCACCTCTGAAGTCAGGATAGGTTAATATCTCAACACCTCATGTGACTGGCTACTTCTTAAATTTTTCTTTATTATGAAACAGCCTTAAAAATAACAGTATTTTCTCAATTAAACATTGAACCAGTCATTAAACTGTAAGAGGGAAAAGATCGAACAATACATAAACTGTTACTATGTTGACCCCATTTCAAATCTCCATAAGCAGTAAAATAGTTATTGCATGGTCACTACTTCAGTCAGTAGCTAAAGGACCATAATTAAGACTACTTATATACTAAAATTCTGTTCTTTATATTAGATCTAATGGGAACAAGTTTGCACGTAATTTACTGTGTTTTTTTAAAAAAAAAACCCTTATGTCCTTGGCATAAACTCCTCAGCATTTAAAAAAAGATTTCCTATTCACTAACGTATGATGTCGCTGAAAAAAGACAGAGGGTTTTTTTGGTGGAGACAAACAGAAAGTACAAAGACGAAAATGCCTAGCTTGCTTTTGCACAGACCTGCTAACCACCATCCAAAGCAAAGCATGTCTGTTCCCTGGCCAGCAGGTTGTATATCAAATTTCAGCCCAAGTATTCTTCTAAGGGTGAATGATACACTTTTAAATTGGGAACTTTCATTACAATCAAACAATGAAAGAAGTAAATGATATAGGAAGGAAATCGTATCTCCCTGTTCAAAGCACACTGCTGTATAATCTGTGCTGTGGCTGCGGAATGCAGGAGTGATGGAGTCAGAACCTCAAGCCATTCTGATAGAAATATGCTACACTGGGGAGACTGCAAGAGGAAAAATATTTTCAGTAAGTTCCTTGAGGCTTTCATATTTGCTCTTTAGCAATCCTCATTTTCCAAAATGACCTTAGGAGTAATTCAGTCTCACACACTGTAAGGAAGGCCTGTTAAGCCTGGAAGAGGTCATATTCCTAAGTCACTACAAGTGGTGAAAGGGTTTCTGTCAAATACTTAAAATTAAAAAGATGGAATAAAAAAAAAAATTATATAGTGCAAAATCGTTAAAGGTGCCTAAATATTGAACATAGCCTATCAGATAGGTCTTAAGCTGTGACTTAAATAGGGAAATGTCAATAAAAATTGTTTGGAATGGGATTCCATTCATGCATTTAATAAAACTATTTGGCAAAAAATATAAAATACTTACTGAAAGAGGCTGAGGAGGATTCAAAGTATGTGTTCATACAACGATTAATGCTACAATCTATAAAATTAAAGGAATGAGACAAACAAGAGATCAAACTGGGTGATAACACTGGGCCTTTCTGAGATTATGTCTTTTAATCTAAGAATCTCTGAAATCCAGTATTTCAGATAGCAGTCCAGACATGAACAACAGTAGAGGTGAACAAGAAGTTAGAATTTCATTTTAGATCTAACTCTAAGTATGTTTGAGACAATACTGGTTATATTCTCTTGTCCAAAATACACTTCTCTAAATTCTAGGGTCTTGATTTGCCTCCTTTGAACTAGACAGACTTTATTTGTGATAACTCAAACACAAGGTCATGAATTAACTATTACATATGCCATCATCCAGAATAACCTGTGAGTCCCTTATTTGAACCAGTTTTGAGTTGATCACAAATCTAAACCCTCTCCTTGGAATTCTGCCAAAGCATATTTTACAAAAATGGAAAATTCTGTCAAACAGCAGTGCACATACATGCTATATTGTCTAACCATTGCCAAGATGAAGAGTAGGTAAAAGAAGACTTCCAGAAGAAAAAAAAAAAGTCTAAGAACAGAAAGAAGTCAAATGTCTTGCAGTAGCCATAACTCCATGAAGATCTTTCTGATTGTAACTTAAGACTTTGCCGTGTAGACATGTACTGCATCTCCCTTTTGCTACATGGTGTAGAGAAACAGGCACTTCTTGGGCACAGCAAACACCAGCACCTGATCAATTTTAACCATCTACTTCAGGCTGAAGTTAACCATTCCTTGCAAATGCGACCCATAGAATTACAGAATCATGGAATATCCTGAATTGGAAGGGACTCATGAGGGTTGTCCAGTCCAACTCCTGACTCCACACTGGGAAAACTAAAAGTTAAAGCATGTATCTAACAGGACTGTCCAAACACCCGCAAGCCTAGGGCCATGACCACTTCCCTAGCAGCCTGTTCCAGTGCTTGACAACCCTCTCAGCAAATAACTTTTTCCTAATATCCAATATGAACTTCCTCTAGAGCAGCTTTAAGCCACTCCTTTGTATCCCATCACCAGACACCACAGAGCAGAGATGAGTACCTCCCTCTCTGCTCCCCTTCATGAGGAATTTGTAGACAGCAATGAAGTCACCCCTCAATCTCTTTTTCTCTAAGCTGAACAAACCCAATATCCTCAGCCACTCGTCAGGCCCTCTGGTTCTTTCATCTTTGTTGCTCTCTGTTGGACACATTATAATGTTTTTTATATTTTTCTTATATTGTAAAGGCCAAAACTGCAGACATTACTCGAGGTGAGGCTGGACCAAGTCTATAGTGGAACAATCACTTCTTTTGACCAGTCTCTTGATGCTGATTATAACAGGAGCCTCGGACACTAGCTGGGATGAAGGCATCTGCCGTGTAGGCACCTCCACTGGAGAAAAGAATCCTCCCCTTATAGTCCATCTCATTAAGCAGTTGTAGTAAGGATGGACTCCTAAAGAGGGCATCCACAGCCCAGCGTTCAAAGTGAAACCCCTTGGACTGGGCCACACTTCCATTTGAGAGTGAAAATGGTCGCTGCTCATACCTCTTATCTGACTGCTGCTTTGAAAAATTTATTCAAGTAAATCTGTGGGACTCCCTTGCATATGGAAAAGATTACTCAGGCAAGAAAAAATCACTTGGGAGGGCAAGATTGCAACAAAATAGGCCTGAAGTAGCTGAATCTCATGGATCAGAATTAATTTCCTCCTTTTACCTAATGACCACAGAGGAAGCCAAATAAAGCATGGAAACTTGGACTGACTTAGTGGTGACATCCTCAACGGTTAAGCTCATCTTAGCTGACAGAGTAGTATTCTGCTAGTAGTAGCTAAGAGTAATGGGTATGCATATGTACAATAAACTTACCATTTTCAGCAACTATTTTAAAGTCTTAAGAGGCACTTAAGCGGCAAAGTAATAAAATGATGTATTAAGTAATGGTTTCATTAGCTGGCACAATTCCCAAAACGTACTATGGTAAAAATTTTGATTTGAGATATTAGTAGGTGATAATTTTTTGAAAGATTTGTGTATATTTTTTCACAGCATCTGAATAAAGAGAATGCCAAACTATCACAAAAAGGGAGTATTAAATTCAAATTCCACCCTTAAGTAAGGGTGTTTGGCTTATGCTGCCATGTAAGATTTTACTTCTGACAAACCGATATATGTGGATTTGGTTCAGAGAAGAAACAAAGTGTCCCGTGCATTCCTGAGAGCCAAGTAATTACTAAAAGACTTACAAAATCATCTCAAAACATCTGATGGGTTTCAGGAGAGCTAGCTGAGGTTCATCGATCTTACAGCTGGAAGTGATTGTTGCAGTCACTTGGATTTGTGGCCCTATGCGCCACAGAAGGGGGGCGTCTAAAAAAGATGCTCATTTAATAAAGTAGTCCATTGAAGACTTCCATTGTAATGAACTTTGTCGAAATAAAGGCAGTCAATACCAATTCAAAGGATTTCATTCTGCCTAGTAAGTGTAGATAGAAAGCAATATATGGATTCAGAAATGCTCCCACATATGTATACGGGAAAGCATCTTCTCACCCANTGATCACAAATCTAAACCCTCTCCTTGGAATTCTGCCAAAGCATATTTTACAAAAATGGAAAATTCTGTCAAACAGCAGTGCACATACATGCTATATTGTCTAACCATTGCCAAGATGAAGAGTAGGTAAAAGAAGACTTCCAGAAGAAAAAAAAAAAGTCTAAGAACAGAAAGAAGTCAAATGTCTTGCAGTAGCCATAACTCCATGAAGATCTTTCTGATTGTAACTTAAGACTTTGCCGTGTAGACATGTACTGCATCTCCCTTTTGCTACATGGTGTAGAGAAACAGGCACTTCTTGGGCACAGCAAACACCAGCACCTGATCAATTTTAACCATCTACTTCAGGCTGAAGTTAACCATTCCTTGCAAATGCGACCCATAGAATTACAGAATCATGGAATATCCTGAATTGGAAGGGACTCATGAGGGTTGTCCAGTCCAACTCCTGACTCCACACTGGGAAAACTAAAAGTTAAAGCATGTATCTAACAGGACTGTCCAAACACCCGCAAGCCTAGGGCCATGACCACTTCCCTAGCAGCCTGTTCCAGTGCTTGACAACCCTCTCAGCAAATAACTTTTTCCTAATATCCAATATGAACTTCCTCTAGAGCAGCTTTAAGCCACTCCTTTGTATCCCATCACCAGACACCACAGAGCAGAGATGAGTACCTCCCTCTCTGCTCCCCTTCATGAGGAATTTGTAGACAGCAATGAAGTCACCCCTCAATCTCTTTTTCTCTAAGCTGAACAAACCCAATATCCTCAGCCACTCGTCAGGCCCTCTGGTTCTTTCATCTTTGTTGCTCTCTGTTGGACACATTATAATGTTTTTTATATTTTTCTTATATTGTAAAGGCCAAAACTGCAGACATTACTCGAGGTGAGGCTGGACCAAGTCTATAGTGGAACAATCACTTCTTTTGACCAGTCTCTTGATGCTGATTATAACAGGAGCCTCGGACACTAGCTGGGATGAAGGCATCTGCCGTGTAGGCACCTCCACTGGAGAAAAGAATCCTCCCCTTATAGTCCATCTCATTAAGCAGTTGTAGTAAGGATGGACTCCTAAAGAGGGCATCCACAGCCCAGCGTTCAAAGTGAAACCCCTTGGACTGGGCCACACTTCCATTTGAGAGTGAAAATGGTCGCTGCTCATACCTCTTATCTGACTGCTGCTTTGAAAAATTTATTCAAGTAAATCTGTGGGACTCCCTTGCATATGGAAAAGATTACTCAGGCAAGAAAAAATCACTTGGGAGGGCAAGATTGCAACAAAATAGGCCTGAAGTAGCTGAATCTCATGGATCAGAATTAATTTCCTCCTTTTACCTAATGACCACAGAGGAAGCCAAATAAAGCATGGAAACTTGGACTGACTTAGTGGTGACATCCTCAACGGTTAAGCTCATCTTAGCTGACAGAGTAGTATTCTGCTAGTAGTAGCTAAGAGTAATGGGTATGCATATGTACAATAAACTTACCATTTTCAGCAACTATTTTAAAGTCTTAAGAGGCACTTAAGCGGCAAAGTAATAAAATGATGTATTAAGTAATGGTTTCATTAGCTGGCACAATTCCCAAAACGTACTATGGTAAAAATTTTGATTTGAGATATTAGTAGGTGATAATTTTTTGAAAGATTTGTGTATATTTTTTCACAGCATCTGAATAAAGAGAATGCCAAACTATCACAAAAAGGGAGTATTAAATTCAAATTCCACCCTTAAGTAAGGGTGTTTGGCTTATGCTGCCATGTAAGATTTTACTTCTGACAAACCGATATATGTGGATTTGGTTCAGAGAAGAAACAAAGTGTCCCGTGCATTCCTGAGAGCCAAGTAATTACTAAAAGACTTACAAAATCATCTCAAAACATCTGATGGGTTTCAGGAGAGCTAGCTGAGGTTCATCGATCTTACAGCTGGAAGTGATTGTTGCAGTCACTTGGATTTGTGGCCCTATGCGCCACAGAAGGGGGGCGTCTAAAAAAGATGCTCATTTAATAAAGTAGTCCATTGAAGACTTCCATTGTAATGAACTTTGTCGAAATAAAGGCAGTCAATACCAATTCAAAGGATTTCATTCTGCCTAGTAAGTGTAGATAGAAAGCAATATATGGATTCAGAAATGCTCCCACATATGTATACGGGAAAGCATCTTCTCACCCACATGTTCTCCCTCAAGGTTTGTCTCTAAGAGCACTGTTACATTAGGTATTGATGAGAAGTTGAGCTGAAGAACTGAAGTGAGAAGAAGAGTCTGGAAAATGATAGTATCCTTTACGATAGTATGTGTGGTCCTCAGGCCCCTGGAAATGAACCATAGCCATTCTCTTGATTAGATCGGCAAAAACTGCTTGCTCCAGCTTCTGCTGAAGGTTCAGGCCTGTACAGAATGCCAAAAATGCACACTAATAAAATCAACCATCCCAATAACCCTGCACATACCCTCTTATTGCCATGCAATATCTAAGTGCTTTTTGGCAGATGATGAACGAGCTTTTGTCATGCCTTAAAATTAAGCCTATTTTACAACTGAGAAAAATAAGAACCCAGATACAATTTACTGAGATTTAGGGGCTGTGCCTGAAGTGTATTCTGGGATGAGAGTCCTCCTCCACATATTCCTGGGCTACTGCCCAAACATAATACAATTTTTTCTCTTTTCTTTCCTTTTCTTGACATGATAGCACCAGTCAAGAGGGATTCTGTCAACTATTTTACTTCAAGCTACTCTTCAGAAAGTTGTTTCTAGCCCCAAAGCACCAGACCCCTGTTCTGGGAAAACAAGAAAAGACAACAAAGGAGTTTTAAACCCACTAGGAATAATTTTTCTCTGATAGATTTGCCTTTATACTTCCATTGTGCCATCTGGTTGCATAGTAAGGTCCTTAGGACAAAGATCATGCCTTCCCAGCCTTGCACAAGACAGAGCGTATCATTTGAGCTGAATGAATAAAACAACATGACGCAGTTAACATTTCAACTAACTGAGTTCTAAAACTGTTACCCAGCCATCATGTTTCCTTGTTCTCTTTTGATGATACCACACACATTGCCTGCTATTTCTGGCAGGAGGCAGTTTATCCGTATCTTGCTCCTCAATCTGCAGCAGCGAATGCCCGCAGATTTAAATATTAAAACATATAAACACAAACAGTCTATGCTTTTTTATAGTTTTACACCACATCAATGCTTAAAAACTCTATTCAGACCAGCTACATATGCAGATACACCTAAATTAGGCCTCTGTTGTAGATGATGTGCATACAGACCTAATTCAGACCTTGGGTAGAATCAGGCTTTGAATCTCCTTCTAGAGTGGACTTTCTGGACCAGAACTGCTAAACATTTCTTTAATGAAATCAGTGTCCACCTTTCTTGAAATAAACTAGTAAACAATGCATTTATTACATTTATTTCTCTCTATGTCCTTCAATTGCTTGCTAGCTAGCTTGCATGTGTGAGTCTTCTGTCTGTAAAAGAACATGGTGACAATCATCTTGCCTGTTGCGTATCTAATACTGTATGGGCGACTAATGGCTCCTGGACAGGAGGCTGGGAAATACTACTTTTGATTTTTGTTTAGAAATTTCTGAGGTGTTGTACTTCCTTCCCCACAACATAAACACTGCTGAGACTTAATAAATCCATAAGCACAGATACTTGCAAATGCACCGCGATTTGCCACAGGTAAAAATACATTCTGCCCTTGCGGCTCCAAGCTTATATAGACCAGACGGTTGAAGGCATCGTTCCTTTCTATACCGTCATGTTGCAACACCTTTGGCTACAGAGAACTGGGAGACCGATGGGCATGCAGACATTCATGCAGCCCTAGAGTGGAGAATGTGGGAACACTTCTAGTCCCAGGTGGGTCTGCTTTCATGCAAGCCATGGGCTGACTGTTACGCTGGATTGAGATTCTGGTGTACCTCCAAGAAGAGGTTGTCTGCAAGCTGCAGAGGAGCTATGGGGCAGTCCAACAAATCCCCAGTCTGAAGGATCAGAGAGCCAATGCCCCAGAATGTAGCATATCACACACCTGGAGGTCAGTCTTTCAGTCTAAACACTTTGTGGAAAGTCTATAAGCAAAACAATCAGGGGTTTTTTTTGTTTGGTTTGGTTTTTTTTTTTTTTTCTCCTGCACAGGTTTTCCTTGTCTTCTCCTCCTTCTCCCAGGGGATAGTTGCATGCACACCTGCAGTTCTTGGTTCTGGTGAGTGACAGGTCCAGAAGGATACTGGGCACTGTATGAATGATCAAATTTGTATTAGGGTAAATCAAGAAATTTTGATCCTAGCCATTTTCCCTAGTGCACTGCATTGTGAACTTATGCCATGAAAAGGCTGGTAGTAACAGAACAAGACTATGTGAATGTTAAAGTTAATAAAAAACGAGCATCAGGCACAGAAGTTCTGTGCTAACAGTTGGTGTTTGAACACCACTGGCGAAGCCTCGCTGCTGCAATTGGTTGCATTTAAGTAGACCCTGGTCACAGTCACATGAAAGCTTCGTGAACACAGCAGGTCTTCTCAAAAAAAGATCTCCACAGGTCACACACCGAGATTCCTTACAAATTATTGTATATTACATAGCTTAGAATTGTTTTGTGGTCATTCTAGGTACCAGGACATTTTTTTCCACTGCTCTTTTAAATCACCTGAATAAGTAAACCAGCACTGCCTGTTATGGGCAAAGAATGAAGTGATGTCATTTCGGAGTGGGGGAAGGAAAAGAAGTGCTGAACAAAGTTTCAGATGTCTTTAGTCATTTTGCAAAAATGCATTGATTTGCTGCCAAGGCAGGCTGACCTTTAGCACTGCCTTGGTGTCCTCCAGAAGATTCTGCAGTCTGTGCCTGACCATCAAGGTAAACCGTGGCTTGTTATGCTTTATGTTCCTGATGCATTAGTCAATAAACTTTAAAGTGAAAAATTAGAAAAAATAGATAAGATTTCTGAGCGGCCCAGCTGTTCCATGCAACTATACTACATATATACTAGAGACCTAGAACAGCTGCTGAATAGGTAGCTGGCATTGATTTGAAAAACTAGCGCCAAGAAATGATGAGCTTTGCCTTGGCATTTCACTTTAAAAATGGCCACCTTTTACGTGGCTGAGAAGTTTTTGTTTTATTTGGTATTTGTCTTTTAGAAATGTGCATTTGTTTTAAAAAACATTCTATCAAGAGCCAGGTCTATCAGGTACAGCTCTGATAGGGTCTCTGCATTTTTTGGAATCAAAAGTGTTAGCACTTTGCATGCTCATATCAGAAACCAATAAAAACAAAAACATTTAAATTTCTTTGTTGATTCACTCTACGCATAGACTACTCTCAGCTGTCAAAAAAGGTTTTCACTGCATTGCAGATAGAATTGACTACCCACAAAACATAGTATTAAACATCCAGTTCATATAAATACTCATAAGATTAAGCTGCTACATTCCAAACTGACCTCTTTACTCTGATTCCTTCTAGCTTTAACTGGGAATTCTTTGGGCTGCCAAATGTAGTGATAAAAATATATTTACTTTAAAACATTTAACTGTTGAAACTAGAACCAGCTAAATTTTCAGTGTAATTTCTTGCACTAAACCAAGCTCTTTTTTATTTTTCCTAAAAGTAATAATAAAATGCTTAATAAAGCCTGAATTAAATTATTACTTTGAATGATGACCAACAGGGTAAAGGAGGGCAAATAGGTTGTCTTCTTTCTGAGATACAAGGTATAAGCAGGGTCAGTATATTTTCATAAGATTAGAGCATACCTGTTGGAAATAAAGTTTAAACAGCTTCTGAATATGTCATGGCGGGGGGGGGGTTCATACAAAATTTCTATGGATTGTACCTCCATTGGTCAAGAATGTAAGATTATCTTCTCTATCACAGCATTGCTTGATAATGTCTTATATCAATCTGGTTAAAATAAATAACCAGAGACCAGGATTTCCACATTGGTGTAATTTTTTATGCCTATATTTGTAAAAGTTCAGTCCTCCGGGATATACTCTACTGTATTTATTGGGATGGAGAAGTTTCTAGAGCAAAGCATCTGTCTCTTTCAAATAGAGGAAATTTTTACATTTTGAGCTGACTAGCAGAGTACATCCTCTTCCCTAATGCATCTCTATATTTTATTCTTCTCACAGGATAACTGTGTGGAAGCAAAAGTCATATTGGTAAAGGGCTCAAATTCCTGACTTAAATGATGAGCAAATGTTTTTCGGTCTCGCCTGTGAGGATATTTACTGTGAAATCACTGGAGTGCAACACAGCATGACTAACATCGTGTCCTTTAAAAAGAGGGTTTGCAGTAGCTGAACATTCACTTTGCAGTTTAGAACTGTTAATTCTGTTACTAGTGCTAAAGGAATGAGGGTAAGAACTAATGTAGGAGAAATTTATTGTGACTCCTTTCATGAGGGTGAAACTTGAAGGTGCAGCTTTCTTCCTATACCGCTAAATCAAAGCTAAAGCTTGAGAAGACAAGACCTCCTACCTGCTACATCCTTTGCCAGTTATTCTCACTTTCTTCCAGCAAAGGCAGATGACTGCTGCTTCAGTCGAAAGTCCCTCAAACAAGATCTGTTTCAGCTAGATTAACAGAAGTCAGCGTAATCCAATTCATGCCAAAACCCCCAAACTGTTCTTTGGGTATAACAATCGCACTTAGCAGTTTTGGAAAGAAAGCTGACAGTTTCTCAGTTTGGGCTGGGACATCCCCAAGCCATCTCCTGGGAAAGATGCCCTTCAGCTGGTTCCCAGTGCTCACAAGCTCTTTTCCCACAGACAGGTTCACCTTTCCTGTCCCCTTCAGCAGGCCTATAGCATGAATATATAGAAGAACACTAGACATAAATTTTAAAGAGCATTTTTTAAAAAAAAAAAAAACAAACCCAAAAGGTTGAAAATTGACTTCCAAGTGGATGAAATGGGAGGATCATATTTGTAGCAGTTATCTTGAAGTGACTGAAGAATGTCTTCCCCAGGACTTAGTTACCAGAAACTTGAGCACCCTGGCAGAGGCTGCAGCTGTCGCACTCTCAATTATTTCCCATCTTATCTCCCTGCTTTTAACTGTGCAGCAAAGTCGAGTCTGAGTAATAGGATGTGCACTGGGAGCATCCGACTCCTTGTGTCGAGTGTGAGGAGAACCAGAGCTCCTGTAAACCTCCCAACAGCCTGGGACAAGGTTAAGGAGGGAGGGAGGCACTTACGGAAGGTCATGTCCGTCTCCCTGACCTCTCTATTTACAGCAACTTGAAAAAAAAAAGATCCTTCAGCTTGTTTCTGATTAGGTGAACTCTTGTTAGGGAGAAAAATCATTATTTTCAGTGTCATTACTCTGGTGTACATGCACGTATCAAAGGCTTTCTGTGCATGTATCTGTGCAAGACAATGCCTGTTAAATACCTGTCTATGAAGTCCTTATAATTATTTTCTCAATAAGGCTGTATCGCAGTGTTTCTAACCACTCAGTTAAAATAAGTATGAGCAAAGTCAGTTTTTCTTCATCTGAGAAAAGAAGTTTTACAATTATAATTTTCTGCTTCCTTTCTGGTTTTATGATCTTAATATATTTTTGTGCAAGCTTTATCCCACTGTTTTTTTGAGTACCTATTACATTTTAGATTTGAAATAAAAGATTTTAATTGAAAAGTTTTATATTTGAAATGCCTATGCAGGCATAAAAAAAAAGCTTGAGGCCTAATTAACTTCATTATGAGGAAAACACACTTTCAGACCTAAATGAACTTAGGCTGTATGTGCAGCCAAAGCTCTCTTCCCGTGTATGGAAATTCCACGGTTATAAAAAGCCCAGATGTTTTGTCTAGGCCTACTTTTCCTTCAGGATTTTTAAGGAAATTAGTATCCTTTAATCATGTGAGATGTGTCTCCACAGTGCAACACTGAGGAGCTTGAAGTAGAAGAGGGCAGGGTTACTGACATACATCACTAGTGCTCGTTAGTCCAGTGACAAATACAGTGTATTAGCTGGAGAAAGATGCATTGATAAAAACAGCTACATCACTCTGACATCCCTAATCAGCACTCACTTGGGTTCCTATATCTGAAAAATTTGTTCTGAATATATATATACACACACACGTATGTACCCACACATATATACTCATATATGTGTATATACATACATATGTATATGTGTATTTGTTAGAAGTCCATTAATTTATTTAAAGTTAAAACAAGATTTATCATTTCTGAAACTGAAATCAACTTTGCTTTACTATGGCAAAAACTTTATTCCACTAAAAGAAAAACATTCACATTAGATACAGCCTTTACCATCCAGTAATAAAGGCATAACAATTTACATGATTTGGTCCTTAACTTTTATAGCTTATAATGCTTCCATGAATTTCAAGTTAAATATCCTATCAAAGGCAGCGCGAAATACATAAATCAATAAATGAAAACAAAGTAAAAGCAGCTATTGCAATAAAGTTTATTCTGATTTTTAATTCAAATTTGTAAAACAGTAAATGCTGAAATGATTTTACAAAGGCTCAACCCACTTTCATGCTTGCAGTTAAACGTTATAAAACTCCAAACCCAGCTCAGTACCTCTTGCATCAGTAAATCAGTGCTTGAACTCATCTACCCTGCTGCTAGCCACTTTGTCATCCTTCGGTGGAACATTTTCAATATCAACCATATTCGTCTTGCAATAGGTAATCTAATTAAGATGTATAACATAGCAGCCAGGACCATATCATTGCTCCACATAAATATATATCCTCATTTCCAGGGGTCCTGAGATCTCACCATGCTTCTAATAGGATTATTTTTATATTAAATTATATTAGTTTTATATTATCTCCTATCTAATTTTTTAAGTGCTGCATTCCCTGCCACAGCAGTGTGCACATAGTTTGCTGCTGGTTCCCTGGAGAATCATTTTGAACTAAATGTGAGCGCTGTAGTTTTAACAAGATATACATATCAGTATAATTTTTTAATTGGTGGTATAAGAACTGTTTTATCTTAACCAATATTTTGGTTATCTGTGTAAAGATTCTTCGATATAAAATAAAATCCTCATTTCCAGAATTCTATAACTTCATACTTTGCCTCTAATTAACGTCTGAATCAGTTAGATTTCATCAACCAGCTCTGTACAGCAGCCAGTAAATTATCAAGGGCAAATCTGGTTCAGATGACTCATTTTTGGAAGTTTCATCCAAAATTGTTATGAGAAAGACGAAATCATCAGCTGAAATGTAGTCAAAGCTGAAGATTTTAACAATAAAAGTTGGGAACAAGCCTGGATGTAAGTAAAGACAAGCCTTCTTGGGAAAAGAAAATTGTTTCTGAAATGGCCAGATGAATCTAAAGAGCCAAAAAAATACAGGCTTATAGCTTACAGCTTGTAGTGGAAAACAAGCTGGTGTCTTGCATGGGTAGGGAGGGGAAGAACATGATATGAATTCAAGCAATTCTGTTCCGGCTGGGAGACAACTAGAAACTTGCTGGGGTGAAGCACCTCGTAAAACAAAACCTTTAAAAAGTCAATTCTTATGTGAGATTTCCAGTCCAGGGACCAAGATGAGAATTTATTGTGAACCCATCCATCTGGTGCAGAAATGGAGCAAGTGTGTGACAGTTCTGCTGCCGAGCAGATTATATTTTGGCTGACCGACATCATGGTAATGAGAAATTGCTGAAGATCCAATGTGTACACTTATATCAACTGGCAAAAAAAACTCCTTGGCAATGGAATGGATCTGTTAGGCCTTTGGATTCACCCTTCAAATTCAATGTCATGAAAAAAAAATATTGAGCTTGATCTTTCACAGCTGTCTAGCAGCTGAGATTTTGGTTTAGGCAGAGCATAGTCAAGATAAACCACTAAAGCTTGGTATGGTCACTGTTGTCCTGTGGGGAAGACCAGAAAGTTGTTGTGCATTATAGAGATGGTTCATAACTCTGAATTTTCGCATTTAAGCTCCCTAGCATATTAAAATTGATGGGCTTATCAGCAGGTGCATTTCCTAACAGTTCTAGCTAAAAATGCTATAGTCTGTTTTCATACCACTCATAATGAATACAGCGTATTATAAGAATCATGATGGATTATCCTCGCTGAATACAAAGTGAATTTCCCAGAGCTTATTCACATTGATTAGATCTGGTGTTAAATTAAAAGACCAGAATCTCACACTGGAGAGTTTTCACTGCGGACATTCTCTAATATTTAATTTCTGTCTGCCCAGTCCCACGCAGGTTTAATTTCTGATTTTAGGGGTTTTAGTTTCCATTTCCTCATTTGCACCAGCAGCGATGGGCTCCATGGATTATTTTATCACTGGGACACCTCGTGCTAGCAGACACTGCGTTGTCACTGTCCAGGTGTGAATTCTGCCATTATTTCACTGCCACTCACAACTGCTCTGAAGAGGCGTTGGCCAAGAACTGGGGTTGACATCTACCAGCTTTGAGTTAGCCCTTGTAAATCTCCCTACCCCAATGGCACTAAGTAACAGTATGTAATGACAACATACTAAATAGGGTCCCGTAATGAATGCCTTCCGCTTCGTGGCCATGCTGCTAATCATGCACCATCAAAATAAGCTCCCTTTTTGTGGCTGAAGTGCAGGCAGTGAAGTTATTACATGAATTAGAAGAAATAAGTGCAATTTGTCTCAGAGCAAAGTTAATGTGAGGTCTTCTGTCATGTCAAATCCTTTCACTGTTTGTCAAAGAGATTTTTCTTTACCTAAGTTAACCTGGTGCAAATGGTCAGCCATAAGCAAGCAAGAATGGCCAGCAGAAAATATTTCGTATTTCAATGTCTTGAAAAGATGCCAATGACTCAGAGCCAGTCCCTTGCAAAAGCAGAAAGTGAGGGCCCATTTTTAACCCTGGCTTGATTATTCACTCATGGAAAATTGGAAAACAAACCCACGGCCAGGTCCTGACCTCAGTTCTAGACATGTACCTGGGTGATTCCAGTGCCATGGAAGTGACCTCCTGTGACTCTGCTGAGGTGTTAATACAGATTTACACAATTCTGCACCACAGTGATCAAAATTGAAATCTGCCCCGTATTTAAGCCAATGTTGATCCTCTCAGCGGCCAAAAGGTACATGATGTTGAAAACAGAGTATATACAAACATGACCTTTTTCTTTTTGCTGATGTAAAAATCAATTCTTATAATCTTTTCTGCTGTAATCATTATAGTTCTACCTTTCTTTATTGCTAACAGTTCTAAAATATTTGTACACAAAATTAACCAAACAAAATTAACCAACCATTAACCAAATAAAATAATAAAATAATGTCAAAGGGTAGTGACCATTGCTTTTAGCTAGCAGCTCACTCTATGCATGTACCTGTGTATGAGACTGACAATTTGACAGAGTAAATCTATCCACATCAACACATACGTAATTTGATACATATAATTGTGGCTATCAAAAGCACTTTTTAATGACACACTAAAGAAAGCCTTGCTTGAAGGAAAAAGAGGAATACGAACTCTCAAAAGAAGCAATTATATGAAATTTTTTATTGTAAATGCTTAATAAGCCATTTTTAGCTCACAGGGAATCAATCCCATTGCACTGCTCCGACTCATAAACACTCAGCAAACACGGGATATGATACAGAGCTTTATCTCACCAAGTGGCTTCCAGTATGTGTCTGGAATTTTTTTGCCCTCAATCATTATATGTGTTTTTAATAGTGAGCAAACTGTATTTTAAAGGCAAGGAACACAAAAGCTATGTTTTATTGTAATGAACAATTAGGAATTCCAAACAATTTGGCTCATCAATCAAAACATTAGCATTAAAAAAAAAAAAAAAAGAAAAAAAATAAGACCCATGTCTAGCTAAATAGTCTTTTCACCTGGGGCTCATTAGTGCTGCGATTGTTTCTCTCTCCTGTTTCTAACTAATGCACTGCTGGGAGTCCGGACCAGGTGCGCCTTTCAGTGCTGTCTGCTCCCAGCAACTCTATCTGAGAACTCCATGTCTACTCACACCAGGCTAATGCAACCTTTGGCTCTGTCCCGATAAATTAGAGCACCCTCCAACTCCACATTAACAAATGGAATAATTAACAACTAGCAAGTCAGCAATGCTTGGGTGCCTCAGTTACATTTTGAGGAGTTTCATGTTTTGGGTTTTTTTTTTTGATGGGAACTGGTCGTATCAACAGGTTACGGATTTCTAAAGGGTATATATTCGAAAAGTGAATAACGATTTTTTTTTTTTTTTTTTTCCAGTGGTAGACTGGTTTTAGTTACAAAACCCCCACCGTTTCCTTGATTTTGTAAATTATAAGTGTACCAGTTCCCATCCTTCAGTCCACCAGCATGAATCTAGAGTAGTACTATTTGACTGAAACTGCAAAGAACTGCACAGGTTTTAAAGCACATAACTAAACATATCAAGAAATAGAGGACTACAGCTGTAGCTATCATCAGTGAATCTGATGCCACCCTAAGAACCCTGTTTGATTCATTCCATGTTTGATTCATATAATTTCAATTAGAGACCACAGAATCATTAAAAAAAAAATAATTCTATTGCTTTCCAGTCCATTACCTTTCAATTTAGAGATAAACTTCTATTGATTTCGGTATGTCAGTCAAATTAGAAGTGGAGTTTATAATTCTTCCTTATTCTGCCTAAACTCACAGCAGAAATACTCTGAGGGACCACTGAAAGTAGGTGATGGTTATTTGAGGAGAGACCCATAGAGAAATTACAGACTGGGAGCTCTAGTAGACATAATTTCTTGGAGTTTCCACTAGTGTATTGTATCATAACAGGTTCCTGTTGTGAAAACTCTGGGGTTTATCAACATTGCAGTGACAAGTTTAATGCTGGATGGTCCTTCATATCTCACTTCTCACCAGTGTGTGAAGGTGCTCCAGACTTAGAGCTTAGAAGAAAAAAGCTTCTGTCAGATTGAAATTTCTTGTTGGGAGCTGCACAAATAGGCACACAAACAGTTGGACAGTCTACCGAGTCTACGAGCCACATTATCTACTTTAAGATACACACGGGCAAGAAATTAGATGAAGACAGAGAACCCTGGCAAATGCCACCACAGGCTGATCCCCTATCTTAGCTTCTCATTGACCCTGCTGCTTCCCAGGTCCAACCCAAAGTGCTGGACCTAGAGCTTTGTTTAAAGCTCTCTACATGCAGATGCTGTGGAATGGTAGGATGCTTTGAACAAAATTTAATGGGGAAAAAGTCATTGCTCTTATTAGGAAAATATTCACTTACCTATTACTTCCTGAAGTGAAGTATGCTGTAAATGATGCCTTATGTTTATATTCTTGTTGTAGTCATTTGGGATTTCATGAAGAAATTCACAGTACAGCTTCTTTATTTAAGAATTCATAATCAGTATCATCTGTTAAAGCAGACACTTTTCAGTTTGTGCCCCTTTAGAAAAGAGTTAACTCTGTTTTGCTATTGTCTTTTTTTCCTACTATTTATTTTAAAAATATCAAATAAAAATCCTATGAACTCTGATGAAATGCTTCGTAAGAGCAGTGTCAAAACTTTTACCTAGGAGAACACAAAATAGTGTTAAAGTTGAGATCATGAATCAGTTTCCAGAAATGAGTACTTGTGGATACATACTTTCATAGGCAGAGGCAAACACCAAATTGCATATTGTCATCAGTAGAAAGTTCACATTTTTGGCTTGGTAACTGTGCTTGGCAGCCCTCTACACTCCCTTGTCTTCTTTATTGGATTTATCTGATAGATATTTTAAGGATACACAAGCTGTCATGACTGTTGGAATATGGAATCCAAAATACTCTTGTGGATCCCCAGAAAAGGAAGAAAAGCTGCTTAAGATATCTCAACTTAGTTTTATGTTGGCATTTGGATGTCAATAGAAGATTTTTAAATCTATATGTGTATTTATATACTGCCATGATCCAACCCCAAAAAGCAATCTGGTAGAGGCAACAGGCCATAAAGAACACTGAAAATAACTTATAAATGAAAATTCATCACAGAAATTAAGTTTAATAGTAGAAATGACCGAGAGTTGCACGTCTGAGTGTAGGTTTAAATCCAGCTGTGTATCTAAAAGGGGCAGAAAATTTCGCTTTGGGACATGTATCGAATCAAAATCACCTGAGTGCCAAAATCCTTTTAACTTGGAGCACTTCAGATCCAGACCTGGATTCCAGCTTTACAGCCAGGGCTCCTCATTTGCTTAAGTCTTGATTTCCTTAGCTTTTGTGGATTTAAGATAAATCGCATACTTCCCATTCTTTCATCAAAGCAAATGTATTGATGTGTTACTTTACCTGCTAATCTGACTAGGACTAAGCAAGTGCACAAGAAACACTTTTAAAAGGGTTGCTCTGGATTTAATTTTTTAATTTCATCATGGCGTTGCTCATTTTGTCTTCACCTTGCCTAGCAGGTCTCAGTCGTAACATATACTGCTTGTTATACAAAGATCCTGCAAGTGATTTATGGAACTCAGCGTGTATTTTATTTAAGGGGAAAATCACAGCAGGGACAAATTTCATGCCTGTATGTGGCCCTCTCTTAGTTCGCCTACTTGCTGCCTCACAATAAATGACACATGTGCAACTCCAATCATTTCTGTGCTTTTACAAAGTATTTGTAGTATTTATGTGCAGGCAAATGAGGCCCCTGGGTACATTTTAGAGTTCTTGTTTGTAAATTTGTGAAATTTCATCTCAGGTGACTGTCATAAAAACCACAACAAAATTTATATTGAAAATTGTCTTAATGAAACGTGCAAGAATGAGCAAACAAAAAAGCTGCTGAGAAAAACTGATAGTGTTTGGTGCATTAGAAATCACAACTGCAAATCGTTAGCATTTTTGACCAGACATTTTCCTGTGCAGCAGAGCTGAAAATGGACATTAACATTCAGAAACATACCAAAAGCTAGTAGACTTGAACTCCTGCCACACCGAGGTTATTAAAGTTTAATATGTAGGGAAAATACTGAGAAGGACTGAAATTACACGGCTGTGCCTGGCCAGAGAGTTTTCCTGTGCTGAGCAGAGCGAGCACTAGTCCCCTTCAATCAGTGGGACTAATTGACCGAGTAAAGTGATCCCCAAGATGGATACCGGTATCTGCAGATGACAAAAAGTCAAACACAGGGAGATTAGAGGCCCCTGGGGTCTGTGGAAAGACGCTGACTAGCCGTTGCGTCTTTAAGCAATCCATCTTTCCAGAGAAGTCCTGAAGGACATGAAGAAGGTGAACTTGGTTGCCTCTCCATGAGCACAAACCTCTAGATCTGGAGTGACAGCCTCTCTGCTCCAGGTATTGTTGAAATACTGGGTGTAACCGGTCCTGAATAAGAAATAGAATTAGTGAGGTAGGAAAAGAATATATCCCAAATAAGGGATATAACTAGTGAGGTAGGAAGGGGAGAAAGGCCACTTTGCTGCCTATACCGTGAGCAGTGCGGTGAGCCTGCAGTCCCTCCTGTAAAGGCCAGACATCGCCCACTGTAGGGACAGATAAGATTTGCAGTGGTAGCCAGTTGCGAGCACACTCATGCAACCCATAATGATGACTGCGGATGACCCAATATGGGGCCCAAAATTTTCTGAGCATCAGTGGGAGCAAGATAAAATTAGCCCAGTGGGTCGCTCACTCAAGCTAGGCATGAGAAATGCCAATCTTTACTCAGTTACGCTCCTGTAAAATAGAAGTATCTCTGAATTTACACCAGTCCAAGTGAAGGAAGAAACTGGCCTGAGGTAACAGAAGCAGATGATAATATGAAAAGCGGAGTAACCCTGAAATGTGTTGACTGCCCCCATGCTTACACTATACTAACTGAAACAATCATACAGCTTCGCCAAGGAGCAAAAGGAATGATAATGCTCTGTTCTCACCACCATTCCATCACTGCAGCGCACGTGTTCTGGGGAAGCTCTGCAAAACCTGTACCTGTTTTATTCTCTTACTGCACAGGCTTGGCTTGGAGCACTGTAAGAACGCTGTAAGAAAAGCAATAGAAACCAGAATGGAAATTAAGCTGGGCTTGACAGCTGCAAGGAAAGTGCAGCCCTGGCAAGACTGATAAGGTGCTTTCTGGAAGCAGATTTTTTGAATATTTTTCCAGGAATTCATGATGCCCAAAGGAGTGAACAAATAATATGAGAGAAAATAATGGAGCAATATTCTTACCTCTTTAGCACATTCTCTTTGGCCTTTGATGGTAGAAACTGGAGGACAGCCCACTTCTAGAGTGCTATTGGGACTTCATATAAAAGAGAAATGCCTCATATGCTATAGATATAAACAAAACATACGTGTTATAGGATATGAACTGTTGGGCAAATCATTCTGTTCCTCTCAGCTAAATTCATCCTGCAACTATAAACCAAATCCCATCCTGTGAGGAGGGAGAGTAGCAGGGAGGGGGAATGGCTTTCTGCTGGAGTAAATTTGTGTGGCAAATTTTGTGAAGTGAGACTAAGACCTTAGGAGAATGCAGATTTCTGCCTTTAGAAGCACATGTGCAGGCAGGGCAAATCTGATTCAAATGAAGTGTTGCATGCAAGCTCTATGTGGGTAGACTAAACTAGCTCTCAGAAATCTCATTTGCATTCATGTAAGGAATATTTTGAGTTATTAATAAAACTCCTGGTTTCCCATAAACTGCTTATCTTGGACGTCTCTGTTTTCCTCCTCATTCCCAGAAGAGTGTCTGGAAATAAGCTGTAGGACTGGAAGTGCTGATTCATTGGTGCTATAGGGTCATAATTCTCACAGGATGGATACTAGGATCATAAAACCTTTGCTCACGGTGGTAAATCAGACCACACTTGAAGTAAATTGCTGTTCAGCATGGGTAAGCATGCACAGTTTACTTGGGGCCAGTAGGAGCATGGGATGGTGGCAGAAAGTCAGGTTGGGAAGATTGCTCAGCCTCTCCAAGCAGCAACTACTACCACACGCAGTCGCAGTAGCCGTCGTGTAGGATCCCAAATGTATATCCCACAGGATCAGTTTCCTACTGCTGCAAGGGCAGGTGTTTCTGGGGCCTCATTCCCTACAACCATCATCTTCCAGGCCTGCATGTGAGTGCCCTAAGCACCCTGGCAGGATGGTAATATTTCCAAGAGCGCTGTCAGAGTACAGTAGCTCATTAGTCCCAAGGATTCACAGATATTTTGTTTTCAAGCCACCTCCTCCTTGCAATGCTGAGAAGCAGTCTGCAGATTTTGTATAATTTCCAATTTATCTCTGTCAACTATCATGCGTATTTGTATTTAACATAGAGTTCCTGCTGTCGATGTATTAGGCGGAGGAAAAAACGGTAAAGCAGGCTTCCCTCAGATGGTAAATGTCAACAATTTCAATGCAATTGTTATTTGTGTTATACATACCAAATCCGTCAAGTTTACAAAACTGCTGCTATATTTTATAGAGTCTCAGAATATAAATCTCTTAAAAATATGGAGATTTTGAAAGGTCTGGAGAGAGCCGGGACCAAATGTCTCTCAATTTCCATGATTTTTTTTTTTCTTCTAAATGGCTTAGGTATTTTTGAGCTTCACAAATGAATTTTAAGATGTATGTAAATTGGACTGAGCATGAAAAGCTGATCTTTAGAAGTTATAGTTGCACCAGCATAAGGATTTAAGCTGGTGTGGGAAATAGACCTGGACAATCCAATGAAAATTCCTCCACAACACAGGAAATTTAGAAGCTTACCTGCTTCTTATCAGAATCTGTTCAAAATTTAATTGGCATTATAATTATAGTTACTGTAATATTTCGCAGTGGCTAAAATACTTGAATAACAGAAACTTCAGATAAAACCAAATTGCTGCTGAGATTTTTTAAATTATTTGTAAGTTCTTTGATCTTTTAGATTTTTAAGCTAACATAAATGAGCACTGTTCCTCTCTTTTTGTTTACATGCCTAGATTTATCTTGCAGTGAGCGTAGGTAAATGTTTCTCTGTTTTTAGCTGAGTAGTGATTTTTCCTTTAAAAAGATTCAACCCGTCCTTACCAATTATTAGCAACAGTTTGAAATGAGGTTCTGCTAATTAATCAAAAACTTCTTGTGAGCTCAGACAAGCCAGCCCCAACTGACCTCCAAAGTATATGAAAGCACAGAAGTAAAACCAAGAATTCCTTGGCCAAAGAAAACATCTTTATTCTTTTAATAGGCATGGAGGAAAAGACTGCTTAGTGCAAGGGACTCCATACAGCTGAGCTCTTTTACAGTTTTAGGTGGAGCAAATGAGGCCATGAAAAAGCAATTTTAAATGTATCCGGGCCCTCACTGAAGTCAGTGGTAAAATTCCCTTTTACTTCAAAAAAGCAGAAGACCTACCAGAGCAGCACAGATCTGAAAGTCCCATTTTAATTGTGTTGTTGCTGTTACAAGTGTTATTCACGCCGGAAAAAGACTCTCTATGGGAATTTACAAAGGCAGGCTACAGTCTGCAGCTTAGTATCAGAATCCTGCATGCCGTTGTAATGGGAAGAATGGCTTGCTTTTCCACTCACATCATACTATTTCTTGCAAAAGACGTAGACCATCTTTGCAGATTTCATCCCTGTTTTCTGGATGAGCATAAAGCAAAATACCAGCGTAGCCGGGCTGAAGCTTAGAGGGATGGCTGTGCTGGGCAGGGCACTAGGGTGGAGCCCAAGCAATTTCTCTTCTCAACTTCTCCATTAGGGCCAGTGAATAACAGCCTGTAAGGAAGCACGTTTACAAGAAAGGTAGTCAAAGATACTGATTAAAGATAACATCCAAGATTAAAGTAAAATAAATTCTGGGTTGTTAGTGGTTGGTTTTACTTCAAGCAGACTGGAGAATGCAGTCAAAAACCTCCAAAAATTCAGAGATATGGCTAAAATGGTCTCAAAACATAATAAAAACCATGTAGGAAGCTATTGTCATCTTGTTGTCAAAACTTTAAGGCAAGGAAGAGCAGCATATAGTAAAGTTCAACTTTATTTCCTTTGTGCTCTGTCAACAGACTAGCTCGAGGACATTTACACAGCCGTCCTGATGCAGCAACGCATTCTTCATTTACCCTCACGTTTATTCAGAGAATATCCAGCAGTTCATCTCATTTAGCCCTTTAAAGAGATGTTTTATAGCCACTCAGGAGGGTCTTCCTGCACCCAAGTCCTTTTACTGAGCCAATTTAACCCTTAATGCCTAACAAATAACTTTCTGCTTAAAGCTTCCATGGCCTTTAGCTGAGGGGTGTGAAGCAACTGGGAACTATTTGAGAGAAAGAGCAAAATTGCCTCATCCCATGAATTCATTTTGATTTGAGGATCAGTCCTCACATCAGCCTGAGCTGAGAAAAGTGATGATTCAGAAAACTTGCACGCTGTAGGAGAAGGAGAAAGGTTTTATGGGATTAACTGTCCTGCTGATCAAGGGTGTTGGTGTCCAGAAGAGCTGTTGTGAACTTATCACCAAGGTCTACCATCTTTTCACAAAGAATGTCTAACAAGCCACTTTTTGATGTTCGCAGCTTTGAGCTAGGTTTTGTCTCAGACTCTGTGGATTTGAGGTTGCAAGCAAGAGTCCAAACTCCATACGAAGGCTGCAAATGTAGAAGAGTCATTATTGCAAATGCTGCCCCTTTCATTGCACAGATCCTGGCTGTGTGATGAGAAGAGAGGTGGCATCCAGGCCAGGCTCTCATGAGACTCACCATTCCCTTTCCAACACGATGGATCAGACAGTGCCTACCCATAGAGCAAATGGGCAAGATCAGGAAAGAAACTGTCTACCTGTCCCAGATTTCACATGCCCAGGGTGACTCAATACAAGTCTATCTATCCCCTTTTAATTTTTTATAAGTATTTTCTCAAAGAGAGAGCACACACGATCCTTACTTGGAGCTATCTATGGCCAAGACTGGACGTTTGACTTTCAAACCACTGCAAGTCATTCCCGTACAAAAACAACTTCTGAAGAAAGTCACTCACTTTAAAATATTTTCTTTTGTCCTTAAAAGCAGAAGTGAGGCAGCTTCTTCCAACTTGGAAAAAAAAAGGGAATTTCCAGCTAAGAATATACAATAAATATTTAATTTGAGTAGGTTTTGTTCTTTTTCTCTGTCTTTTAGAAGACGGAGTCACTGGAGACTCCAGACATATGGAACGAACTGTTCCGTAGGTCCGTGGTCCCCATAATTTTTTCCACCCTCATTGTATCAACATCTAAAACCAACAAACATGGCTTTGCAAAGGATGCATATTGTTATTTAAAATAGATTTCTAAACTTTTTTTTTTTTTAAGCCTCCCTTTTATATAGAAGTTGGCTGACTAGGCTTTCAAGTACTGCCTGCTTAAAAATTACTTACTGTTATGCAAACAGTCATGAGGTTTCCTCATCCTTAATTTAGACTATTTATCCCCAGAGAATCCAGGACCCTAAATTTAAGGATAAACCTAAGGCTGTTTGTTTCCCAGAGGAATCTGCTCCACCACTGTGCACTAAAATGGCAGCAGTGTCAAAGGTTCGTGTGTGTGCCAGACTTTGTCTGGAACTGCAACACAGCACCAAGCTGTTGCACGTATGTCCAGCACATTGTAACAGCCAGGGTAAGGCAGTACTATGCTCACAATGAAAACGTAGATACGTTTTACGTAGATACATAAATACTCCTAGTTTAGTTATAAGGTGACACAAACGCTCTTTAAATAATTATTTGAGTAACACTGAATTTGAAGGTTTTAAACCAAGCTATTCAGTTTCAGTATTGCTTCTCAAAAAACCTTCCAAAGATGCGATGCCAGCAGTGGCATTAATCTGTCATTGCCAACTGCCCAACAATTAAAAATCTTTTGCCGCAATTTTTAGCTCTCTTTTCTTTTTCACTTCTGATGTGGATTAAAGTCTGCAGTCACAACTCTGATAGTTTGAAGACATTCGATCCTACAGTATTTATCCATTATTTGCTTTGTTTACCCAAGGGAAAATTAAGTGCCGTGCCTCAGAACAGTGAGATCCATAATACACTGGTGTCTTCGGTGATCTCTGGCAGATGTTAGTCTTTGGGAAAAAAATGAAAAGCTGTGTCACTAACTTGGGAAGCCAGTTTTGAAAACTGCCTGCCTTTGCAGGTGCACAAGTAATGAAAACTTGTAATGAAAACTGTATAAAAGTGAGAACGTTTATGATGAAATGATAATTCAATGTTATTTTAGCTAACAAAAAAAAATCTTTTTCAGTATGGAAAATGCATCTCATTCTCTTCCTCCTTGGGTAACCCAGTGAGACACATCTAGGGATATGCAGTTTGCTTGCCTTACAGAAAGCATTTTATTGAGGAGAATTTCTTGCCACTCAGATTTAGAAAATGCAAGCTTCTTTAGCTAGGAGGAGTAGGACCCTGACACCCAGCTTCTCTATAGCATTGCTCACGCTCTCCTTAAGAATTGCTAGGAAATAAGAATGCCCTATTTTATTAGGGGTATGTCTTAAAAATATACACAATAAATGTCTGATACACCTTTAATCCTTATTCATATACAAGGGCATGTCTAATACATATTAGTATCGTAAGTAAGTAATATTTCCTTGCAATGCTTTGTGGTCAGTAGGGAAGTGTTCTACATCATTACTTGTTTAATCTGAATGTAAAACTGAAGAGATACGAGATGGAAACCTGAAACCCCTCCATACTACATCTAACACACAGCTCTGCCACAGGAGTAAACTAAAAGCCTCTTTTTGCTAAGCTCAGGTCGACAGTGGGCTCCCATTGAATTTCTTAGTTCCTCAACACTGCAGTTTAAAGTCCCAGAGCACCTAAATCCAAGTCACCCTCAGGGAGTTTGGCAGTGTCTGTGGCAAGCTCTTTTAGGCTGATTCATGGAATAATACAAAGCATCAATACCGCAAAGCTGTTCTCATATACTTGGTTAGATGGCAACGTGATATATTAATGCCCTGAATCATGACAGCAGAAGAGCAGAATAAGCATAAAGGACACATTAAAATGTAAAGCCTTGACTTACTCACATTTAACATAGGGGAGCTGTTCTCCAGTATTAAGTTATGTGATCAAAATCCTGTTAAAAAGATTGAGGTGATTTACACAGCACTGAGCAAAAGATCCCTAGAAATGCTATTATGGAATATTTGCTTTCAAAAAAGCAGGGAAGGGTAGAGGACCAAACCTCTCACTCTTACTTACGCGGACTAGGACAAGTGTTACATGAACTGTGCCTGTGAATTTGAAACAGGACTTGAGCAAAGAATTTCTATTAGTGGAGGAAGAGATATTTTTGAGCTTTTTTTGCTGACATTTTAAAATTATGTAGCTGCTTATAGGAAAGCCTGTGAATAAATCTACAGACTAAAAAATGCCACGAGAAAATGAAATCAGAGCCTGACAAGTAACTTTCGTTAAAAACATATCAGGAATGGGAAGCTCATCTTTTAAGAATGACATATATAAGACTTGAGGTAAGGGCAGAGAAAAATTATCATTTTTTAAGGAGAAAATATAGCCTGAGTGTTAGAGTCCAGATCTGTAGCTGACATAAATGGATATATCTTCCCTGGAATCAGTAGAACTATGCTAGCTGAAAGCCAGCAACTTGGTATGGACAAAAATGGCTGTAGCAAGAAAACCAGAATGGTAAAAAGCCTGGTTGTTTATATACATACTTAAAATTCTCAGTATTGGCCCATTAGAAGGAATCAACAGATACTTTTAAGAAAATTCAGCTTTGCTCTCAAATACACAACTCAGACTAGGCTTAGTTAGCCAAGCAGACACTTGAAGGCATTTCTTCTGTACAAATATTCTAATTGCTTTCACATATGGCAAATACAATTATGCATCTCACTGTAGGGTGGATTATAAATGTGATCCATGAACAATGACTTGTATTTCAATAGATAGCAGCTGCATTTCTGTAAGGAATGTTACAGGAACTTGTGGACAAAGCCCCCCCAAAAAAGGCCAGTCAGGTAAAGGGGAAAATGTAAGTTCCCGATCCTGAGAAAGGAAGGAGCTGGCCTTAAATTAGCTGTTCAGCTCGCTGTACCCAGCCCTCTTCAAATATGCAAGAATGATTGATTTAAAAGAGTATGCAAAACTTCCCTCTCTCAGTAAGGGTACAGTTACTATTGAAACATGTGTGCCTTGTTTTAAACAATCTCCATGAAAGAAGGGCACAAAATGCTCATTTGGGCTAAAATTATTTCACAGATTATGGAATTTACTGTGTCTTATTTATAAAAGTGGCTACCATCACAGATGTGAACTGTACAAACGGACAGAACTGATTGATTACTCCATAGATAAACACATTTCACACATAATCAAGAAAAATTAACATTTGAAATATGGGAATAAGTCCAGAATCAATTCAGTTTCAAGCATAATAATGAAGTCATTCTAGACGTGTAAGAAGTGCAATTAAAAGGACGTCCCAAGTATAAAGGAAAATTATTTGTTACGAACACATTATTTTATTCTTTTTATTCTTAGCATTTTGTTTTCCTTCTATTATCAGACAGATCGTCCTACATTAGCGATATACTATAGCTGCTCCACTAAATATCAGCCCTGGCAAACAAAAAAAGTTCAAGAGAGTATGTGAGCACAGCAAGAGAACAGCCTGCTGGTCTCTGTCTTTACAATAGCATCCAAAGAACAATATAGTTTTCTGTGGCATAAAAGCTGGCACCAAGAACCTGTTGCGCTTCCATACAGTAACATCTGGCTTGTAGCATGATCTAAGATTAACCAATGTTAAAAAGAAGGTAAGTTTCCTTTTAAACCTTTCCCCCAAAATGCAGAATTAAAATTCTGACTCTGTTGAAGTCAAGGGAATTTTAGCCATCAACCATCAACTTCTGTGATTTAAGATTTTCCACAGCAGCCTCCATATAAGGCTTTACGGAGTAATGGGCCTTTACATGGCAGTAGTGTCAAGACGTGCCAGCAGGAATCAGAACCTCTCTGTGCTCTACCTGCTCTGCAAATCCGTACTGAGAGACAAACCCAGACTTGGAGATACTACCATGTCCCTGAGCGAAGCAGACTGAGGTCAGGGCAATGACAGACAGGAGAGTGATTTGCTGCGATCACGCAATACAGCCAAGTATCCCCCTGTCCCAGTTTGCTGCCACAGCTGTTATGTTGTTTTGACCTGCATTTGAGTTTGCCTACAAAATGTACTCTTCAAGCTATGCCCAGAAGAAGTAGATATTATCTGGCAAATAGATAAAAAAAAGTGGTAAGACTTGGAGTTTTCCTTTTGCATTTTATTTGCTCCATGATGCTCCAAGGGACCAGTTTCATCTGCAGTTGTTGGATGGAAAGAGAAAACAAACTGCACCAAACCCCTCCAAATTTAATACCTCCCAAAGTCTCACACAGGCTCTCACTGCTAGTGAAATTCACCTAGCTTGCTTAGCCTCCTGGACAAGACTTATATTTTTTGTTGCTTGACAATTCTATGAGCAATGAATGTGATTTCCTTTCTTTAAAAGTGATATTTATAGAAGGATTGTTTGCCTGGGCTCGCAGGGACTAGAACCTTCTTAAAAACTCATATGCAGACTCCGTGGTGAGTGTTTGACCACACATTTGAAGGGTGGGACTTTCACCACTAAACTGAGGAGAGCAGGGGAGTCTCTTGCTGTGCTGCTTCTCAAGTTCCATCCAGCCTCTTTAACCACTGCATTGGGCCCTCCACCAGAAAATAAATTCAGCTGCTCTTTTATGTAGGCTTCATTGCAATTAAGAAAAAAAATGAAAATAATTAGGAATTCTTTCCCTGAATCAACGTCAGAAGTGCTTTTTGCCCCAGCTTGGTTCCATCCCCATCTTTTTCCCATGCCGTTCTTCAGGTGGTACCTGGGGAATTTGGTCAGGAAGGAGGAACTGTTTCCCATTATCTTCAAATATATTATGGGATAAGCATCACTCAACAACCAGCCTTACTCAATCACCTGGCAATCCCTTCTTCTGAACTGTAAGTGATCACGTCACCACCCCAGCTGTTTAGCCAGATTGCGATGTGGGTCGCAGGGAGGTGAACTGCTGCATCTCACACCTTGCTGTGGCCGCAGCCTGCGAGCTGTGTTGCCTCAGGCCCCTGACAAGCTCCGTGACATCTTGTTTGCCCAAGATTTCATTCTGCTCCCCCACCAGCCATTAGCTGCATGCACACCACTTTTCAGATCCCGAGATCTTGTTTGGATGAGCCTCAGGACAGCTTTAGAAACTTCACCTCACCTTGTTCTGCAGAGGGAAAAATGGGCCAACATAAAAAAAAATCTCACAAGCACGACATGTTTCTGTTAGTCTTCCAAACAGAATCACAGAATCACAGAATCACAGAATCACAGAATGTTAAGGGTTGGAAGGGACCTCTAGAGATCATCTGGTCCAACCCCCCTGCCAGAGCAGGTCCACCTACAGCAGGTTGCACAGGATGACGTCCAGGCAGGTTTGGAATGTCTCCAGAGTCGGAGACTCCACCACCTCGCTGGGCGGCCTGTTCCAGTGCTCTGCCACCCTCAAAGTCAAGAAGTTCCTCCTCATGTTCAGATGGAACTTCCTGTATTTGAGTTTATATCCAATGCCTCTTGTCCTATCACTGGGCAACACTGAAAAAAGACTGGCCCCCTCTTCCTGGCACCCTCCCTTTAGGTATTTGTAAACATTTATGAGATCTGCAGACACAGGCAGAGGAATCTAGCAGCTCCTGGACGGTGAAGTGATCAGCGTGGGATCATACTGGTGATGTACAGTTAAAAGTCCTGGAATTTCTTAGAAGCATAGCCTAGCCCTGTGGTTGCTCAGTTAGGTCAGATGAGCAGTCTCCTAAGCTCTACCTATCTATCATGTTGAATAGACCATTAATGTTCCTAGCAAGGTCACTGTTTTTGACATACCAGTTACAAACTCAGCTAAAAAAGGCAGTTGTTAACTAAAAAGCTAATGTGATAGGTCACCTGGTATTTCTGAAGGATAAATATCTAGTCAGAATATTAAAAAAGACCCCAAGACCTTGGCTCACATGCAAGGAGGAAACTCACAGGGATGGAGAAGACTGAGGATGACTCAGTATTCGCACAAGATTCGCACAAGCCCAGGGACAAAATGCTGTCAGCAAGGGCCCACCTAACTCTCAGTCGTGCAATCCCATGGGCTGCCTCTTCACATTTTTCTGTGTGGTAGAGATCTTTGGCTCAAAGTGTTTTAGGAGAGCCCCTGAAAGTTGTAAGTTTAAGCAGTTTACCAGGTGCTAAATCCAGAGCAAAATAAGAACTCAGTCTCTCCAGCTGTGGAAGTAAAGACCTTCTTTTTCAGGACAATGGAAGGAAGAAAACCATAATTATGTCCTGTTCAGTGTATTCAAATGTGTTCAAATCAGTCCCGTTCAATGTATTCATCAATGACCTGGATGAAGGGATGGAGTCTACCATCAGCAAGTTTGCTGATGACACGAAGCTGGAAGGGGTGGCTGACACACCGTAAGGCCGAGCTGCCATTCAGCACGACCTGGACAGGCTGGAGAGTTGGGCAGGGAAAAACCTTATGAGGTTCAACAAAAGAAAGTGTAGGGTGCATGGGGAGGAATAACCCCATGCACCAGGACAGGTTGGGGGCTGACCTGCTGGAAAGCAGCTCTGCAGAGAGGGACCCGGCGGTCCTGGGGGACAACAGGATGACCATGAGCCAGCAATGTGCCCTTGTGGCCAAGAAGGCCAATGCCATCCTGGGGTGCATCAAGAGGAGTGAGGCCAGCAGGTGGAGGGAGGTCATCCTCCATCTTTACTCCGCCCTGGTGAGGCCACAACTTGGGTACTGTGTCCAGTTCTGGGCTCCCCAGTTTAAGAAGGACAGGGAACTGCTGGAGAGAGTGCAGCGAAGGGCCACGAAGATGATTAGGGGACTGGAACATCTTTCTTATGAGGAAAGGCTGAGGGAGTTGGGTCTTTTTAGTCTAGAGAAGACTTAGGGGGGATCTCATAAATGTTTACAAATACTTAAAAGGAGGGTGTCAGTCTTTTTTCAGTGGTGCCCAGTGACAGGACAAGAGGTAAAGGACACAAACTTGAATATAGGAAGTTTCATCTGAACGTGAGGAGGAACTTCTTTCCTTTGAGGGTGGCAGAGCACTGGAGCAGGCTGCCCAGAGAGGTGGTGGAGTCTCTGACTCTGGAGACATTCCAAACCCACCTGGATGCCACCCTGTGCAACCTGCTGTAGGTAGACCTGCACTGGCAGGGGGGTTGGACCAGATGATCTCTAGAGGTCCCTTCCAACCCTTAACATTCTGTGATTCTGTGATTCTGTGACTATCTGTCTCTCTTGAGTGCTGTAAGCATGGACCTGGCCAGTTCTTTGTCATGGGCAAGGTGGTGGTCTCTGAAGAAACTGATAGCAGAAATGTTCAAGTGCGGAAACTGTGCCACACCATCCTCCCAAATGTTTTTGCTGTAGTGTTTGCATACTGTTTTCTGGACTGTTCTGAATCCTAAACTATATTTTATGTTTGTCTTATGGGCAAAAATCCCCATGCCTAAAGCCATTTCTCTGTGTGATCTGAAACTGGTTATCACAAAGTCAACCAGTCACACCTTCATACACCTCCTCGGTAAGTCTGTGGGTTATGGAAAGAGTTATTTTTATACAAAACAACCATATCTCCCTGTACCTCTAATAAACACAAACCATGTCTCATATTTTCATCACGGGCATAGGCCAACCACTATTCCCTGTACAAATCCTAGATTGTGTATGCTGAAAACTTTGTCATTTACTGGCTTTGGTGAAACCGAGATCTAGATCGCTTCAAGTTTCTGCATATATTTTCTCCATTTTTCAGCTAACCCTGTTGCTCAAACAGTAAAATTATTGTCAAACGTACGGAGAGTAATGTTCGTGAAGTCTGGCTCTTCTGCAGGGGAAAGCATTTTTGGGGTGAGGGCCTGAAAGATCTATCTGAGGGAAATACTGCACATAAAAAAAGATTCACAGAATCCCAGAAAATATTTTCAAGGAAACCTTAGCTCTGTGCTGGAGGTATTCTCGAGGGTCTCTTACAAATGACTAAGGAGGTGCTGCCTTCACTGAGTTTGTAGAGCACTTTTAACTTCAATCTTTGTCTCAAACACAAGGTGAAAAGTCCTGTGATGTTTGCTACTACCCACATCTAATTTGAACCATTTAGCAAGGCCTCCAGTTCATTGTTTAAAAATCATACGTCTTAAAACTGCACAGCTGTTCACCTCTGATTGCCAGCTAGATAACAGCTATAAAATACAAACCATAAGACAAATATTTCTGCAGATTTGAGAAGTTATAGCCATCCAAAAATATTCCCTCTGCTGCCCAATATGCAAACACCCTTTCTACTGTTCGGTTTTATGACTGCCGTGGATGGAAGTTGTAAAGAATGTGATACCATTGTGCTGTACCATAAACTGCTATTTCACTAGATTCCCCAATTTCTTTGGGGAAATCTAGCGCAAAAAAGCAATTTATGTGGAAAAACCCTAATTTATTAGAAATACCTTTCTTCTCCAATACAGTCAAGTACATTACCATAAATATGTTTTACAAATACGGGGCTCTGAGTACAGACCACCCCTATCACTGCCCGTGGATTGAAACCTGGGGTTTGCCTGCACAATACTGCTTCTCCAGTTCTAACAGTTCTGCATTAATATGGTGTGAAAAACCTATATATAGAATGCTTTTGTTAAAATCAGATTATACTAATTCTATATGAAGTGCTTTAATGAAAAATGTTTAATGGCTGAAATACTATAAGACCGCAGTTAGAATGCAGGTGCAAAAATGATATTCTACACTCCCTGGAGAGCAAACTTGTACATACTGTGAAATATCAATTAAAGTTTATAGTTGCCTGTACCGGTTAAATGTCTTTTTCATGGGAAATTTTCATCTTCTCTTATGAAACAATCACTTGAGTTAAAATGTGTACTGAATTATGTAGGCATTTTGAGTTATTAAGGAATAGATTTGTTTTACAAGCAAGCTGTAAGCATTCTTTGCAGTTTTTATGAGGTCATCTACATGACTTTTAAATGGCGCTTTTGGCCAACCTCGATTCTCAGATCAGTTCATTAATTCACACAGCTGTCTTTAAAAACTGCAAGAATAATATATACTGGAGTCTGGAAGAAAGAGGTGGATTTCAAAGCTGTATTTCAATCACGGGGCCTGTTGACATCATAAACTACGAGAGGACAGCCTAAGCTGTTTCGTGAACAGCAGCAAGCTTGCGATTGAAATACAGCCTGCTTAATTGATTTCTTTCAGAAAGTATGGAGAAAGGATGCAAAATTTCACCTTTCAAGTGAGCACACCTCCCAGAAAGTGTTATCTGGGACATACGCAACATCCAGCATTGGCAGAGGTCATCCCAATAAAATCATGTATTCTGTGGTATATGCTGTGGTAGTCAGCCTGCTCCCATGCTTCTGGATCTGAATGGGGAAGACCTGCATTTAATTTCTGATTCTGCCACATTTCCTGGGTAATTTTGCACAAGCATCTGATGTCCCTGTACTCCTTTTCCACTTTTTTATGTTTTTGAATAGTATACCTTCTTTCACCTTTTTTCTATCTTATCCTGTTAACTTTAAAAGTTTTTGTGCCAGGTCTGGCTGCCAACAGGGGTTTATGTTGTAGTTAATTCAACTTGTTGAGACCTCAAGATCCTCCTGCAGAGCAAATAAAATCTTAAATATACTGATCTGGAAAAAACCCAACTGTTAGGGGGATGTTTAAGAGAGCACAGCCTGGTCTGACAAATTTGGATCAAAACTTTCTAACAAGATGATGCTTTCACTGTTTTTAATATGTCCCTTCACAGCCTGGTAGAATGCAAAAGTCAAAATCTCAGAAATACTTGCAACTAAGCAGATGCATAGTGGAAAGTGGACAATCCTCCCAGCACTTCATTGGGGTAACTAAGACAATGAGGATCCACCCCAAGATTTTCTTTCCTCACCTTAAATGCAAGTAGAAAGTGGCAAAAACAGTTAAGTACAGAGCTAACAGTTGTGGTAGATTTATACTTGTGGGTTTTGTTGTTGGTTTTGTTTGGTGTTTTGGTTTTTTTTAAGGTATTTGAATGAAGCCAAATAAAGTCAGTTAGGGGTGCATTTGAGCTGAAGCTCCTGCAGCTAATTCATGGGTATTTTTTTAGAATTCACTACATGTCTTCTGAGTGTGCATGAAGTGAAAGCAGTCACCCTGCCATGCTGGTACCAGGCTTAAGCCCCTTCATTTCTTTGACTTCTGTTTCAATCCAAGTCGAGAGCTGTTCACAGCTAGAGCAGTTTCGTAACCCACGTGGGCAAGGAGGATGATCTGAGAAACCTTCAGCTCAGAACACCTTCTGTAATATCTATTCTAGCTGCCAGCCTCAGCAGGCAGCTCAGATCCAGAATGTGCCCACTGTCAGTACATTGCGGTATCAGCGAGATCTCTGCGGGTCTACCGTGAAAAACAGGGTTAAATCAGCACCAACAGGACCTTGCACTGATGCTGACATATCCATTTGCCAAGTAAATATTTGGATTTCAGTCCTTGAGGGTTCTGTCTTTAAAGCCTTTCAGAGAAGCATTTGAGTAAGAAATTACAGTTTTTTCATTAGCAGATCTTCCTATAGTCATAATTTGATATAAAAACATACACATCAATCAAATTTGCTTAAACTTACAATATTTGGATTCTAGAAAGGATTTCATTGCATTTGCATCCTCATAACCTGGTGCTGTTTAGAGAAGCTTTTTAATGAAACTCAGCAGACAGGCCTGGTGGAATATAACCTGGAATATCTTAGATCAGTTGGAGCATTCAACTGTGCAGAGAAATCCAAATCCCACCCAGATTCCACAATACTTGAGTCAGGGACAGTCAAGAACAACATCTTAGTGAATCTCAGCTATTGAATGGGGCCCAAGAGACAAAGAGAAACAAGTGTCCTTTAAAATTACATAGGGAAATTCTCTTTGAACTCCTAAACCAATCTATTTATCTGCTTTCTGTGGTAGGAACTGGAAAAACACTGGCAGTGACACGTTTATCACCCATTGTACCTGTAAATGCGTGGCACACGGGCAATTTGCCTTCTGTTTGCTCTCTGCCTGGCAGCAAAGAGACTTAAGCAGGAAGAGATGACAAGTGGTGTGTGCTCACGCTGATCTTCCTCCAGAGCAGACCCAGCCTGATGGGAGTCAAAACATGGAGGTAGGAGGCCAAGGCAAGCCATCCTGAGGTGGGAATCAAGCTTTCCCTGCCACATGGTGAGAATCATAATGAGGGTTATGGTCATCGAGTCACTGGTGCATCTCAACGGTGCAATGAGAGGATCTGGTGGAGGCATGGTCAACCAAGCAGCATGCCTGAGATGCCAGAAAATAAACTGTGGAAACTGGCTATGAATCAAACTTGCAGATTTGGAGAAAAGAAACAAAATTAACAGGGTCCTTCGTTTAAAACATGATGCAGTTAAATACAAATGAAGGAGGAACATGAAGGATGCTGAACAGAGAGAAGTGGGGTTACTATCCTAAGCCTTCAGGATAGGACTTCATTAACTAGCCTGAAGAGAAACACTGTAAGAAGATAGCTGGGACTCTGTTACCACATCCTGTAAGGAAGTCACCGTGCACCTTAAAATCTATAGAAAGCCCATAAATGACATAGTAACAGTGGAAATCACTGAAGATCAGATATAGCCTGCTTTTTAACTTAGAGCAAGGAGGAATGGCATAAACCATCAACACCAACTAAAGAAAGGCCTGAAAAAATGCAGGATATGTGCTCTGAAGTATATGGAAACTGCTCTACCCCCATTTTTGCCAGAGCTCATAGTATCTCAAGGGCTGGAAAGAGCAGAGCATTGTGGTCCCGCTAGCTACAACCACCACAGGACCTCAGGAAAGGTGTGAGGTGATGGTTTGCTGCAGCTGGCACTCTTCCCTCCTGCTGCCCGTGTGATACCTAGCAAAATACAGAACTGCTTAATTTGAATACCAGCTACCTTTGGAGGCTATGTTATTTGAAGAATGCCTCCTCTCCTGAAGAATCCTGCTAAGGGCTGTCACCTGCTTTTTTAAATCCTCCTCTTGATTAGTTAATTCTGTGCTTTCCAAACCTCCTCTCTTAGGACAATGCATCTCAATACCATTAGTAATAGATAATATACGCAATATATGGGCAGACAGAGCCCTACGTTTTCTTTCAAGCATTACCTCCCAAGCATCTCATTTACAGTATCTTTAGTTCACCACTGAACAACATTGTGCTTTCTCATAGTCCCGTTTGCCAGCTAGGAGACAAGGGGCAAGACTTCAACGCGTATCACCTCATGTGGACATAAAAGAATTGCAAAGGTCTTTCAAGTACTTATTTACAGTCTATGCATCCACTTTCACATATTGACCTTTAAAATTGTATCTTTCAGCCCCAAGTATGCACAGGAGCTCATGACAAGTATATGTGTCTAGAGTGCCCTTAAAATATCTTTGGAAGTGTCTGGAAAGAGCCATAGACTCCAGCCATGACTCTGGAAACCTCATTATGGTCCCTGACTCATTCGGGGCAAGCAGGCAGGACCTCTATCATCACGCAGAGGGTGAAGAAAGCTGGGTGGGACACGGGTGATGACATTCCACACATTGCACAACCTGTGCCTTGTGAGGATAAATGGTTTCCCCTTCCAGGACAAATCCCTTTTTCATTTTAAACCAGAATTGCTGTCATTGAACACATTGCAAAATAAAAAAAAAAAAAAGGCAAAACCAAACCCTGGGTACAGGGCTTCCTTACTCCTTGTCAGTGTTGGCATTTTGTGGAAAAGCAATCATACAGGTCATAAAACATTTTGTGCTGTAGCAGGCCATTTGTAACTGCAAAACAGGGAAGGCTGTGACAGCACATGTGCATCCCCCAACACTCTTTGAAAAAAGCTAACCCTTGCTGCTTGTGTTTCTCTACATTTTCTGCTGGGAAAGCAGCTGATATGTGAAAAGACAACAAAGACGTGATATGATTCACTCTTCGGGTCTTTACCTCCATAGCTACATCATGCTCCTAAGCCCCAAGTCATACTGGCTCTGGTGAGCGGTACAGTTACTTTCTCTTTGTGGTCTGTGCTATGTTTGGCTGGTAAAGGCCATTAAAAGGAAAGAATAACATGGCTGCCCAGTATTGCTTAGCCTGTCCGTGCGTTAACTGCTCACATTTAACGATACCTTTATTGTACGACTCTGCCATATAACGTTCAATGGTCTGGCCTGATGGATGGCTTCACGGACAGAACATATACTTTTCCAAAGTCACTTTCTGCCATGGATCATGATATCCTTGAATGTTTTGAGGGGCTGCGCTGTGGGGTTTGCTTTCCCTTTAATTCTCCCAAAGGAATTTATTTTAAGTCCCCCGCACCTTCAAGCCTGCCACATCTAACAGTTGAGAAGACGGCACCATTTCCAACATTTTATTTTTTTTTTTACCATCGTTTGCTTCCAGGAACATTTGAAAGTATTAAAGTCACCTGCTCCAGTTTTCTGCCAGTTGCCTTCCAAACTCAGACTGCTTCAGTTATTCCATTTTTCCCACTTATGTACTTTATTTCTAACACTGTGTAAAAAAGACATGACACAGGAGTTTTGGCAAGGATCCTCAGGGCTTTTCCTCCTTAGGTCATTTCCAGGACATAGTCACATGAGACCAGCAATGATTTTAAAAGATTCACCCCTGCCATGGGCATGAATTGGCTTCAGCAAGTGCTGTGCTTCATGGATGCTTTTGCCCTTCTCTCCTTCTTAAGTCAGCTGGATTTAGGGGCAAAGCAGACGGTCCTTAGCTGTCGTAACTGCTCCTACGTGACTTCCTCTTCTTCTACTGGCTAAAAGTGAGCAGGAAAAGCAAATGGCAAACACTTTTTTTTTTTTTTTGCAACAGTTGTTCTAGTCTGCAGCTGTGTTTAATTAATTACTTGGGTAACTGAGATGGATAGAAGAGCTTTTGAAAGCTGTTGAGAGGAGAGCTGTCTGCAAGCTAATTATACTGTTATAGTAATCCGTTGGCATTCCACGAGCTTTTCATCCTCTGACTGAATAATAGCATAGCAAAATATCCAAGGATCCCTTATAGTTTTGAATAAACAGCAGGGAAGAGTGGTAAAGCAAAATAGGATCCACTTAGGAACAGCTAAAAGTCTTTCAGCTTGCTCACAGACACATGATAAAAGATCAGACCCCAGGAAAATACACAGTAGATTTTTAGAATGTTTCCCCTCCTTCACCCAAAATATTTATTTAGGTTTCATTTTTTGTGCTTTAGGTAGCTGACGTGATTCATTTTAAGAAAAATACTTAATACTTATCAGAACCACTTGGGAAAGTTCCTTGTAACAAACAGCACTGTCAAGAGGGAAAAACGACCAGAATGTCACGTAGCATTTTTTGCTTGTTTTGGGAAGAAAAACATATACATGAATACTGAAATACTAATACCACAGAGCCAAATGAAAAAAAAAATTCAAGGACTTAATTGTATGGTTGGTTTTTTTGCCAGAATAAAGTTTTATTATAGAAGACCCCAGGTTACACCTGATAAACTAGACTGGGGTACAGAAGGGAAATTCTAAGTACCTGATGAATTAGGAAACCTGTAATAACAACAGGACAAGTTGGGTGGTTCTTCCATAAAATGCTATGAGACAGGTTTCTTTATTTGTGTCTGCAGAACTCCACATTGCAAAGTGCTCATGCAGAAGGCACAACACATGAATCACATGGGGAAAAATAAAGAATAAAAATAAAAGAGATCTACCAATCCGTGGCCCCCCCAAGTGTTTTTGTTTCAGTGTGTTTGTCTCCACATAAGCCTCAGTGAGCTTTCAGTCCTCAATGCAGCTACCAACTATAAACACACAATACCCTAAGAGGCATACATCTGCAAACATGTCTGAAAATAAAAAGCACATGTAAAAGGTGAGTAAAATCAGTGCCAGCGATGCCTAATGATGTCAGTCACAGCCACTTCTACTAAAGGTCTTCTGTTTGCTAAGCTTCCATTCAGCCAAAAAAATGTGAGAGGACATGATGCCTAATTAACATCCAGCTATAACTTGGTTTAAGAACCGTGATTTTTAATCTTGCTACATACAAAAAGCTCAGCACGTTCTGTAGGGCATCACGGGTCTAAATATTAATGGAAGTATTAACTCAGATGTTAAGACAGCAACACTAAAATTATTAGAAATAACAACTCAGCTGCTGTGTCTCCAAGCATGGAAGGTATTCCAGAGTAACAAAACCAAAAATAGCAACTCTATAATGCAGACACACAACGCTGGTTTGAATAAAGCTCCTGTATTTTTAGCTTTCATGTGGATAGACCCACTAATATTGCAAATGCAATAGACTTTTTCACTAGCAAAACATATTTTCAGAGCTGGTTATGCAGCAGCTACTGCTTCGATTGCTGGTTGCAGACACTGTAAGTAGACAGTGGAATAAATCTGTGTGTGGGCAGGCAGAAAGGAGCCCTTAGTGCAATTCACTGACAGCCACTGCAGAAACGACCTGGGGATTGTGTTTGGCTGCTGACTGCGGAGACTTTTCTGCAATACTTCAGGGTTCTGCATATCTAGCAAAGACATTTTTCAAAGCTAAAGTTCATAGAATCATAGAAGATTTAGGTAGGAAGGGACCTTAAAGGCTATCTAGTTCCAATCCCCCTGCCATGGGCAGGGACACCTCCCATTAGACCAGATTGCTCAAAGCCTCATCCAACCTGGTCTTGAACACTTCCAGGGATGGGGCAGATGCAACTTCTCTGGGCAACCTGTTCCAGTGCCTCACCACCCTCACAGTGAAAGTTTTCTTCCTCATATCCCATCTAAATCTCCCCTCTTCCAGTTTGAAGCCATTACCCCTCGTCCTATCGCTACATGCCCTTGTAAAAAGTCCCTCTCCAGCCTTTTTATGCCTGACGCTTTCATTTAGGGTATGTCATTAATAATGTGGCCAAAAGAAGTATCCCAAAACCCAACATCAACAGAAAGGTCCTTAAAGCAGCTATTGCAATGTGACAACTTCAAAAAACAGTTGGTGATTTTCTCCTCTCTTGATAAACCCTGTTGGGCGGGAGGGTGAACTTCACAGTGAGCATTTGTCTTCCCGCTCTGCCCCTCAGCTTTCCTGCAAAGGCACAAGGCTGTGGTTTTTGGGGGTTTCTCAGTGAGCGCTATCGACACCTGAAGCCCTGGAGACATAACTCCAGCCCACCAGAAGCATGTGTACTCCCACTCCAGCCCCATGGTGTCCTCTGAAGGTGACTTAGAACTGTCTTCAGGAGTGTCCTAGCAGAGGTATTCCACCTTGTGCACAGACATGGACTTTCAGAGCTGCTTTCCATGTCTTGATCCCTTTTGGATGATGCAAAATGGGATGGAGTATGAGGGGAAATGCTAAACGTGTACCAGGTGATGGCTTGTTTCCTTCTCTGATATTCCTTCTGGAATTATATTTTCTTGAGCCTGACAGCTCAACCCTCTCAAACGAGAAGACACCTACAAAGTCAGCATCTGGAATTAAATACTTGCTGTGAAAACAGAAGCCTGGATCCCAGATGGGACTGGGTCTTAGTCCTCTATGGATAAGTGACCAGCTCTGCTTAGGTTTTCTGTCAGGAAGGAAACTTGTCTCCAACTAAGCCAAATGGTGTGGAAAATTCAACTGTAACAATACAGCTTTAGCCTTTGTGTCATCTCCTTTAGACTAGTTCTGCCAGAGTTTTTGGTAGCCTGTATCTTTGCGGTTCCTAGTTAGGATATGGGTGTTTAGCACACACAGGCATGCACGTAATGAAATCTTTCCTTATGGTTTCCTGCTAGCATTATTTGCTTTTTTTTTTTTTTTGAAATTAGGGGTTCAGTTAGTCCTGCTGAGCACTTGAAGCATCAGTCTCCCATTTAAAGGGGAATAAATGCTGGTCTCTTGATTTCTACTGTCTTATGTAATCTACTGAATATGAAACAGAAAATGTCACCATAATCAAGTGCAGAGAGTGTGATCACAGCACTAATGTGAGCAAGCATGGCACCCAGCCCCATTTGAGGTAAAACAACGCATAATTTCCATTTGAGACTTCCACTGCTAGTTACAGCTGAAGCCAACCAACCCCTCTTTCTGAGATTTTTTACAGCATACGTAGACTCCCCAGTGCCAGTGGGGATACAGTAAACAAATTCAAAGGATTCCAAGATGATATCTGATAGGCTATCCCGCATGGGATTTGCACACTGAGAATATTTCACAATGCTCTGGCCAACAACAGACTGTAGTGCTGTAATAGATCAGTCACAAAGAGTAACTCTCTCTCTCCGCACCCTAAGACCCCAAAGATTAAGAAACAGTAAGAAAT
Source organism: Chionis minor (assembly GCA_013398295.1). Lineage (NCBI taxonomy): Eukaryota > Metazoa > Chordata > Aves > Charadriiformes > Chionidae > Chionis > Chionis minor. Next base: position 89,490 of record VZSF01005154.1, read on the forward strand.
GATGAAAATAAAAAATATTAGAGAATGGAAAGAGGAAGGAGAGGATGGCAGACTGGCATGTTTCTATAGTCACAAATGTACAGTGTCTGGTGGTGCTGTAAAAATGTAGAATACACAGGGTTTATTATATTTTCTGTAGCTTCTCTTGGGTAATTTCCCATTTCAGTGAAATATCTCAGTGCTGGAGACATTTCTCCCTGTAAAACTGTGCCAGTCCTTCCGTGCCTCTGGCTTACAGTGGTGAATGAACAAGATAAGGGGGAATCAGGAGATAACACAAGGTATCTCTCCCACCTGGCCTTGAGATAACTCCTTGGAAAGATAAGACTGCAAAGTGATCGCTGGAGTGGACAGTGCAGCAAATATAAAGGTACAAAATGTACTTCCCCTAACAGCTCCACCAGTGTTAATCACACATGACATTTATTAAAGAACTGTATGTAATACAGTAAGGCTTTGTTGATTTGATATGTAACAGGGGGATTTCAGTTTTTCTGTCTCACCGACATAGTTCATGGATCACTTGGCTTTCCACTACTGATTGCACAGCGCTCCTGTTGCAGCAATGAGTGCTTACAGGGTAAGCTGATGTTCAGGCAATGTTTGTGGCATAATTTAGCTTTCTTTTAGCAAAAATTTAAGATCAAAGCCAGGATAAGATTCATCAGCATGTGGCCAGTTAGCCTGCCACAGCTCAGGAGCTGCCCTCTGACCATCCCTATCCTGTATTTTACATCCAGCACGTGGAGGACCTGCTGCGTGGTGGTGGTGGTGGTGGTAATCACCTCCACAATTAGACGATGTTATTCTGATGTCCGCAGCGTTATTTAAATTACTCTGCGCTTGTGGCAGAGAAGATCAATTGTAGAAAAAATTGAAACTTATTGCAACTACAGTGTAACGTTTATATTAATCTCAGGTAATTGAAATGATTTTTAAAGGCGGTCACCCTATACTTCATATCTTATGTATAGCAATGATTTAATGTCAAGAAAGTGCAATTCATTCTAATCAAATTTTCTTTGGAAATGGAACTTAGATTCTAATGGGACTTCATAGATTATACACATTTCAGGACTTGAATTGTAGATTTTTGAGCTGGAACTAAACAATGAAAAATCCTACAGTACTATTAGCTCATTTTCTCTGCAATTTTTGCCAAAATAAATTTGCTTTTTGAAATGCATCCCCAAGAACTTTGTCTAATCTATTTGTGACTCATGTGATGGGACTTCTGGCATTCCTCTTCAGAGAATATTCCCAATTCTAATCAACTGATTAATACATTTTTCCTGCTATTTGAATGAAATTTGCTGCCCTTAAATATTTTCTTTGAAATTCCACATCAGTTCAAGATTTATATGGATTATGGTATCAAAATTTAAAAAACAAACCCCTGATAATAATTGTTGTACACCTTGGTTATTGCAGTAGCTGTGTCCTCTGTTCATAAAAGTCTGATCCAAATTTCAGATGTATCCTGATGGACAGTGGCACCCTTGCGGCATGAAGGCTGGCAAGGAGATTGGCATCCTGTCAAAGTGAGAGCGCTTGAGGGTAAAATGAGGAACAAACGAGAGGTCCACTAGCCCAGTGAAATGCATCTGATCGGCTGTGCAAGATCTCTTTATCTTCTAACTCCTTCTCGTTTCCCCTCCCCTGCAAGGTCAGGCACTCGGAGGAGCAATTTATAAACTCACAGCTCATATTCTGGTTGCAGTTCCAAAACTGACACAAAATTAAATCAGTCTTGAGTGCAGTAGGATACAAAAATTACCTTCCCAGTCTACTGAGCCCTTCAAGACTTCCAATAAATCTCCCAGCGGCAGCATTCCAGTGCCGGTTGCCTATCTTCCTTGCCTTACAAAAAGACCTTGAAATGGAAACAGAAGGGTTTTCTTTGAAGTCATATTTCATAGCACAAAAAGACATGCACAGAAGCAGCTGACTTAAGTGGTTTCCCTCTCTTGTTCAAAGTATTTTCTGAAAAGTTTTAAATGGGACTTTTTACTTAATCCCCAGAACTCCTAATTGCTGGGGCCACACCATGTGTGAAAGCAGGAGCTGATGTCAACAAAGGCTCCTTTTAGAAAAAGATAAAGGCAAAGTCCTTTAAAAATATGCTGGCTAGCAGAAACATTGTTAGGCTTCATCTAATTGCATTCCTCCCCTGAAAATTATAGCAATCCTTCCTGAAAAATACAAAACTTAAGCAAATATGTTTGCTTCAGCTGAGAATTGGCACTGACTGCAGGTGAAATATATCCCTGTGTAATTATTAAATTGAGCAAGCTGTAATGATCTCTAGTAAGATCCCCTGGGCTTTCGTAGAGATATGCTTAAGTTGAAGCGTTCTCCGTTAGAGCAACCCTTTCACTTACGCTTCGTGGAGGAGCAGGAACAGGTCTTGAGGCTTGCTGGGGTCAGCCCAGAGCTTGTTTTGCTGGTGCATGGCCTGGTGTGAGCTGCCTGTCCTGTTACTAAGCTGCAGCCACCTGGGGAAGAAAAGGCTGAGCATGTTGAGTTATTCCTCTTCTCCAGGAGCTCAAGGAGCTGTGGGACTGGCAGGACCACAGCCATCATGGTCCTCAAATTGAGTGGCCCGGGAGATCACAGAATCACAGAGTCACTTAGGTTGGAAGAGACCTTTAAGATCATTGAGTTCAACCATCAACCCAACACTGCCAAAACCACCACTAAACCATGTCCCTCAGTACCACGTCTACCTGTCTTTTAAATACTTGCAGGGATGGTAATTCCCTGGGCAGCCTGTTCCCATGCTTGCCAAACTTTTCATGGAAGAATTTTTTCCTAATATTCAATCTAAACCTCCAGTGGTGCAACTTGAGGCCATTTCCTCTCATCCAATCACTTGTTACCTAGGAGAAGAGATTGAACCCCCCTCGCTACAACCTCCTTTCAGGTAGTTGTAGAGAGTGATAAGGTCTCCCCTCAGCCTCCTCTTCTCCAGGCTAAACAACCCCAGTCCCCTCAGCTGCTCAACATAAGACTTGTTCTCTAGACCCTTAACCAGCTTCGTTGCCCTTCTCTGGACATGCTCCAACACCTCAATGTCTCTACTATACTGTGGCGCCCAAAACTGAACACAGTACCCAAGCTGTGGCCTCACCAGTGCTGAGTACAGGGACACAATCACTTCCCTGCTCCTGCTGGCCATGCTATTCTTGATACAGACCAAGATGCTGTTGGCCTTCTTGGCTGCCTGTCCCCCACGCTGACCACTGCCTGGAGATGATGCTATCTGGGCGAAGGAGAGCTCCCAGCAGGAGCAGAGGTGCCCTCCTCTGTTGCCCCCAGCAGAGAGCAGGCAGCTGCCTTGCCTGGGTGACTGTGGGGATGCAGAAGCTTCTCAGAGCCTCTGTGAAGGTCACCCTACCTTTTCATAAAGGGCTGCTGGGGTTTCTTTGGTGTCAGGCTCCTCCACTGCTCGAACCAGCTTAAATACTGCACAGTGGCCATGGGCACGAGCCCTGGCACCTCCCAGACTTTGGATGTGACGCTGATCCGGACTTTGGCCTGGGGCCCACCTCTGTTTCAGGTACAGAGCCCTCTGAACCTGTCTGTCTGTGCACAAGGGGGCTCTGAGAGGAACTCCCATGTGAGCGACCCGTGAAGACTTCATTTTGGTTTAGGCTGCCTAAAGTGTTATTGGAAAATTCTGTAAGGCAGCTCAAGTGAGTGAAAATGATTTGCTTAGGATGAATGTAACCACCAGTGCATTACTTCACATAATCTAAACAGAGTTTCAGGCACACTTCATCTATCATTCCCTGAAAGAGAGAGGCTGAGTTAATGCTCTCTGACAAATATTATGTTTCTCAGGCAGCCCTGGTGCTGTCTTCCACGTTTCCTGACCCACTTTGATTAGATATATAAACAGCATGAGTAAAACACAGGTCGGGTTTTGCTGTTGGAAAGGCGAGATAAGGATACCATAAAGGCTCATCAACACCCCAGCGCTCTCTGTGCAAGACACTGAGCAGTCGGGAGATCGGAGATTCCTTCTCGGTGCTGTAAGATGAGTCACTTGGCTAATAGCGGTGATTTATAACAGTGTTTTAATAGCTCTCCGGGCTCTCTGACGAAGGCAGGAGAGGGCAGGGTGTCACACCTCGGGACGGGTGCCTGCAGGGCAGGGGGAGAAGGGAGAGCGGGGCCGATGTCCATCTACCAGTGACCATCGCTCCGGGGGTGGCTGGAGAAGCCCCGGGGGCAAAGGGAGGATGGCAGGCGGGGAAAACCACCCACCGGTGAGATCCCGACAGCAGACTTGCTAACACTGGCGCTCTCCTCCGAATCTGACATTATGTCAGGGACAGGGCTTGGATCTGGTAAAGAAGAGGGTAAGCTCCATCCATCGTCCTCCATGTTGCCTTTGCTACAAAACAACGCGTGACCAGCCAGCCTCTCGGCGCTACAGCTTAAAAACACCCAAAGCCTCGAATGTATTTATTAATTAGCTCTAAGTGGGCCCGTAGCCACATCTCTGGGCGCGTGTACAAAAAAGTAATCAGAAGAAAATTGGAACACTTCTTTCCAAACAAGAAAACCTCCCGTATCCATCAAACTGCGATTCCCCTAAAGCCGGTCCTCACTGCTCGCTTTCCCAGAAAGGAGCATTACAGAGCGACTTGGAAGTCAGGAAACAATGTACAAGACACACATCTTCACCATACTGCTAATCCAAAGGGCTCGGAGGTTAACTGAGAGCTGGCAGGAAGAACAAAACAGTGTTTTCTCTATCTGGTTTCCCCGATACAATCATGCAAAAACATTGGCCGGAGGAGCAAAGGCTTAAGCCGGCGCTGCGGAGAGCTGGGCTTGTGCCCTATCTGTGGATCTTCACCCGTTTGTTTGAGCAGGAGAGTACAAACGAAGCGACTCCACCTTCCCCAGGCTGGCCCAGAGGCGAGCGCAGCTCTGCCGCGGGGAGCTCAGCACTGACCTTGGGGTTTTCGGCTCCAGGGGTCTGAGACTCCGTCACCTGCGCTGATGGACAATTTGGGAGCACCCAGACAAGCCTGCAGCTAGAGCTGCATCGGCACGATATCCCTTCCCTCTGTTGTGGGTTTTAAAAATGTATTTCACAGGCCAGAACAAGACAACAAGTTAAAAATCTCGGTCTAAAATATAAAAGTATGAAGCTGATGGTTAAAAACTTTAAAACCATGGCATATTTGATTCTGATACCTAATTCTGTCATTATGATAATATTCTTCAGTACTTATCTTTGGGTTTTTTTTTTAACAAAAACCTGAAATTTCAAAATAAAAATCAATTATACCTAATGGTTAACCCCTTCTGACTTCAAACAAGTAGAAAAATAGGATGTTTTCACAATTTATCAATTTTTTTTGAAATGCTGATTTTATTGTCAGTGATTTATATTTTGACTAATCAGTGTTTTTTGATGAAAAAACCCTTTCTGTAAAAAAACATTTTAAAATGATCCAGTGAGCTTGTGTTGGTGTTTCCTTGCTTGTATCAAACAGTTAAAAGCAGCGGCCTCATGAAGATGCCATGAGTACAAAGTACTCTCAGCTTCCTGGGTGCTATAGAAATGGAAAGTTGTATTTTTTTACGTATGACTTTTTCTTTAAAGGAAAAACAGAGGAGTGATCATTGCTATCTAAAAGCCTCTTTCAGGCTGCTAAAATGACACTTGATAAAATTAAGCATGCAATACATGTATCCCAATTAATTGAAACTCAGATTTTTATTTTTTGCACAAGGAATTAAGAGTCCATTCCTACCATCTTCTCTAGCAAATATTCAATTTACGTTTCTACTGAGTATTGAGATGGGGAGAAGAGCATTCCAGGGTCATTGGTATTGTCTTACATGGGTTGTAGTAGGGACGTCTTTTACTGTATTTGGTGAAATCCATATATAAAGAGAGCAAACTTTTCTTTTTTTTGTTTAATGGGAAAAGGAGAAAAATAATAAACAAAAAGATTGTCACTGCTAGAAAATAAAAAACCAGCCATGGCTATCAAGCACAGCAACAGAGAAGTATTCAGGGTGGTTTGAACTGCCCGTGGAGACTGCCACACCAGAACGGTGTGGGTTGAGGGGCTGGGCATGGACAGCTTGGGTTTTACCTGGTCAGGCACCACCTCAGCAGCCAAAATCCGCGGTCAGGATAAATTTACAAAAGTGAAGGCAATTTATTAAGGGTTGGATTCTACAGTTAGCAAAGTCCAGCCTGTTAGGGGCTGGTGTAGCAGGAGCGGGAGGAGGGCTGGCAGTCCAGGCAGCTCGCTGGTGGAGTAACTCAGGCTCCACCATCAGCCGGCTGCTTGCCCTGCCCTGCTGTGCCCGCAGGAAGGGTGACTTGTCATTCCTGGAGCCTGCTTTAACCTTCTGCAGGTGAACCTCAGCACCCGCTGCTCCCTGCGAGCACAGCGGGGAGTCTCTCTGTGGGGTGTCACCGCTCCATGCAGGGACCAGGCACTTTTTAGCAGCCTGGAGCTTTGGCCAGGGTCAAAACAGCAGAGAAAGAAATTAAGGTGAACCTTTGCACTGACAGCTGAGTTAATTTAAGAGTTATGAAGAGCAGGGTACTGTTTTCCATCCTTCCCTCTTGGTTGGGATTTGCTTTCCTTTATTCTACCCATCGTATTGACTGCGCCTGAATCGTCTTCAAGTTGCTGCCTACATCGAGCCACACCTGGAAGCTGACTTCAAGCTCTCTGAATTAAAAATGGATCTTTCCTCTGCTTTCAGTGATCCGTGGGACTTGCTGTCATGGTCGTTATAATGCTGTCACTTCTATGCAGTTATTAATTAGCCTCCCAGCAAAATATGAGGCGGAGGATGAAGAGTCACCGGCAGGTTTGAGGGCAGCCACACCGTCCCTCTGCGTCCGTGGCTGTGAGCTGTGCTACAACTGCTGCCAAGTGCCAACACGCGACGTTACAGAAAGGGCATCCACAAGGCTCTGCGACTCTGAAAGCCTCTCAGAAAACACCATATGGCTTTGATTTGGGGAAGACCACACATGTTACGGTACTTGTGCCACCTGCTACACGTTTCTTGCCAGTCACTGCTTTGCTTTGCTTTGCTTTTCTGGTTCTAGCGTAGAAGGTGATCTTGAAAAATCTTCCTGTTACCACAGTAATGCATATTCTTCTCCTTATAAGCATCCCGAGGGTGCGTTGCAGGAAGAGCAAAGGCCACTGAACCAGCAAAAGCCAAACAGTTGGTAGAACTTCAGTTTCTGCGGCAGGTTAGAAGTTTCCCAGCGGATTAGGGCAAACACTCGGGCCAGCACCGCTTTTGGAGGTTTATTTTCGTCCTGGAATATATTACTCGTGCTACAGCACCTGTTGGTTTGTTGTCCCAGCTGCCGCTCTGCCAGCACACCCCAGGGAAGCTGGGGGTCCCCTCCGCAGCGCCGGTTGTGCTGAAGCACAGTCCCGTGTTTTCTGCTGGTGCTGGATGACATCCTCGCTGCTGCTGCACGCCAGGGAAGTGCCCCGGGAGAGCAGCAACGCCTGGGGGCCACCACAGGTATTCAGCCTTGGGAATAGCTTGTGCCTTGTCACTGCCCATAAAAACCCAGCAAGTCTCCTAGCTGCCCCCAGAAGGAGCCCAACCAACTCAAATTATGGCTAGCCAGGTGTTAACATAAGATGGATGCTACTAATGACAGCAGTAATGCTGCCACAACCAGGGTCCCTTTATCTTGCTTCCCTGGGAGAATGATCTTACTGATAGAAACCAAGAAACAAGTGCTGTGCTAGCACGGAGGTCCTGGCAGTAAAGAGAAACCTGTGGTATTTTGGATGGCAAGGGACCGTCTACTCTGCTCATGCTTCGAGAGACGTTGAGGTTTGCTGCTCCTCCATCTAAGAATGTGCTCGACGGGGGATTGTGTAACACAGGGCAAAAAGTGGCTGGTGGCTCTCCTCCAGACATCCCACACATGCTCTGAAAACTGGAATAATTTGCTGGAAGGCTTGCATGGATCTTTCAGATATTTCCAAAGTTTTATCAGGCAGGGAATGCCGTACCTTAATGAAGGTGCAACCACCTGCCTGTGTCCCCAGGGAGGGACCAGGGTTGTCACCTGCAGTCACTAGGTTCTTCAAGCATTTTCTAAACTCCTAGGCGATGTGAAGGGCGAATGCAGCAAGGAATTAGGGCAGACTCACTGCAAATAACCCCTCAACAACCCAGAAACAGAGTACCTGAAATAAACTAGCCTAAGGGTATCTCATTCCATTTGAGTCGAACAGCAGAGCAGCAACATATCCCACTTTGTGGGGAGGCATGGACCTGGAGAGCATGGAAAAGGGCTTGGAGCAGGTTGCCTGGGCTGGGTTCCATCGCAGCAGTGTGGCATTCAGTGCGACCAGACAAGAATTATCACCCGCAGGTGAGATTCCTGAAGGAATGATCACCTGAGAGAAAGTGAGATCTCATGGAACTCTATAGTGGATTTATCACTGGGGCCAAAATATCCAGGAGTATTCACTCCCCCTTTTATCTGCTGTCATCTAGTGCAGCGCTGTTTAAATGCGTACTTTAGGGCAGACTGGGAGTTGGGATGGCACAAAAGGATTTTGGGTGCTGAGTCTAAGAATGACCAACCCTGCTCTAATTTTGCTTTAATCTCACTGAAGCATTTTGCCTTTCATGATCCTATTTAGATACACTATAAAATAAACGAAATATCCAAGCTTAAGTGATGTTTATTTTTATTTTCTTCAGCTCCTCTTATTTCCTTCTAGCTAGACATTTTAACTATTTCTAAAACCTAATAGGAAAGAAATGCCCCAGCCTAGAAATTTATAATTACTTGATTTCATAATTCAAAATTATGCTCTTTACTTTTACTTTAACTTTACATTTGGTCTGTGTTTAAATGCTATTTTGTAAAGTAAGATTGTAAGCATTAAAAAGCAGACTTTTCCATCAGAAAATAGGCATGTTGGAGCTAGGCTTCTACTGTTTATCTCTAGAGTCACTAAAACATGTTTTATGAGTTCCTCAGGGATAATTTGTGCATTGTTGTATTTATTCAGATAAGTGGATGATGCTTTTATGACTCTGCTGGAAAACAAACAAAACTCCCTGGTGACTCACGGTCCTTGCTGTGAACTATTGGCTCCATCCTTAATTCCCCCAGCACCCCTTTCCTTTGCCTTCACCAGTCAAACTTAAGAAGCTTTACAGCATCGAAAACTTTGCTGTCCCAAACCCCACAAGTGCCCTCTAAGCTATCTTCTCTACAGCACCTTTCGTGTTGTCTCTCCTCCTTTTAAGTTCTGCCACAATTGCCTACAGCCTTCATGTTGGGTCAGATATTCTTTGTATTTGCACTCCTCCTCATCTTGCACTAACTACTCCACATGGATCTTCCTTAGCCTCTTTATCCATGTCCATAGATTACGCGGTTAGGATAATAGCTATTTTAACAGTGAATATTCACTTGCTTGTGCTCTCTGGGGAAACCCAGTTGTGCACCTCAGGGGAAGCCTCAGCTGTGCTCTGGCCAGGAGAGGGTACGGAGGGGTGTCACCCTCTGTGCCACCCTTTGCCTGACCTCTCCCGGTGGTGACATCCATCATACGACTGATCTCAGGCAGAGAAGACATCATAGATCCACTTCACCGGCTGCGAAGGCAGATGGGAAAGAAACAATTGGTTTTGTCACAAGGGAGGAATAGACAGAAGGAACCACCAGGTCATAGGAGGCTTCCCAGCTTCAGGCCGTAGCTGAAGCTGTGGCTTGGAGGCAGGAGAGGTGTATTCCAGCAGTCACCTTCACTTTCTAAGAATCTTTTATAATGTTCAGCAATGTGTATTTCCGCCTCACCTTCCTTTAACAAGTTTTTGTGGGAAACATTTTCTTTGACTTCTCCAGCGTTTGTCCTCGTTTGCAGCAGCCTGACTTTTGGATCGCCCTCAGTCCTTCCACAAGAGCCTGCCTGTCTGGTGGGCAGGAGGCTGAAGGTGCAGGTTTCTGCTTGGGGTCATCTGTCTCTGTTTCACCTGATGTAATTGTAGCATGCATTTTTATACCTGCCCAGTACTTATTTGCTTATGTTACAGAATAACAGAGACCTTTTCAAAGCAAAACATCATTTGTTTGAGTCAGATGAAGGAATGAAGAGAGTAGTGAAATATTTTGGCTAGTTTTATATATTAATGAAGAAACGTGAAATAACTGAGGGTTTTTTACATGCTCAGAAAAAAAGTCTTACTGTAACTAGCAAGGGAACGAATTGTAATGAAATTAAATAAATCCAGCTCTATTAATTATCAAAGTATGTTGAGTTGAAGTTAAAGGCTGAAGTAATGCAGAACTCCCTAGCTTTTCCTTTGTGTGTGAACTTGTTCATAAAGCAGTCCGCATTTTACAGGACTGTCATCCAGCTTTCTTAAGGGAGAAACAGTCAGTGCCCAAACTTAGACTAGATATGGATTTGAAACGCTAATCCCAGGTCTTCTCAAAACCAAATGAGGTAAGCGTGCTCACAGCATCCTACAAACTTACTAGAGCCAGCTGAGATAACGAGCTGTCACCTTTTCTTCTGCTGCGTATTGACAGCAACCCAGCTGAAATCCAACAGGAGAAGGCGTCTCTCCTAGGTGGGCCCTTGGAGCGCCAGATGCCAGCCTGCCCTACGCAGGCTGACGAGGTGTCCCTGTCACCTGTCAGGTGTCCCTGTGCCCACTGACTACCTCTGCCCAGGCATGGGGGGCACACCTTGACCACGTGTACTGATGGCCACTCTCGCAAGTACGAAATACCTGCGATCCATTTCTTATATATAGTATTTGTAACCATATGTTGTACATATGATAAATATACTAAATAAAATACATATTATATGTAAAATATATATGTGGGTAAAATTAGAGACTATTTCTTTATGAGTGTGTGTAGTATTACAGTCAGATGGTCAGACATAAATGCATGAATAGAGTAACCTACATTTTTGTTTAGCATGAAGGAGTTGCCTCTGTTTCCCCTGGACAGCGAGCTAATCTGCTTTCTGTCTGCATGAAACAGAGGCAACTTCTTAAAAGCTGGGTGCTTGCGCAGTGTCAGAGCAAGGATCCAACCCTTAGGCAACTCTGTCAAGCCAAAGTGTTGCCTCCGCTGAATAAAGCAGTATTGTTCTGTGGACAAATTTGCTTTTAGGTATTTATTTTGTGCAAGAGCTTTTTAGAAATGCTGATATCCTGTGGGCAAGGCCAGACAAAGCCACCTCCTGGCCAGACACCAGACAAAACCACTAGCATAGTCCTTAACTTGGCAATAAACGATGTGAGGTCTCACTGTACATAAAACGCCCTTGCAGACTGTCAAGGCCACAGACGAACCTCAGTACATTTCTCTTTCGGCACTAGAAGTTACATTTCACATGAAAAATTAGCAAGTGCATTACAATTCCTGTGCTGGAGCAATAGATGCAGCTTATTACTACTCTGGTTTTGGTAAGGGCTGACCACGGCAGTAAACAAAGCAGCTTTGGGCCAATAGCAGGATGAAGGAACAGCATCCTCACATTTTATCTTCTTCTCGAAGTGATACACATCCCATGTGCCTTAGTAAATGTGAGAAATGAGCCTGTGCTGAAGGATAAGAACAATGGTTTTGACTAGAACAAATTCTTCTTCTTTGGTTCCTCTTTATCACACAAAGATGTGTCTCGAACATGCAAATAGAGAATTTATCTTCTAGTTACCTATTTTTACAGAAGGAACTGTGTACATGGATTCTACCTGTAATGCCCGGGATGCTGTCCTTCACCAGTGGCAGAGAGCAGAGGAGATGCTGACACTTCCCAGAAGCAAAATCCTTTCCTTCCTGCTCCTGTGGCTACAGTGGAGCCGTCATATTAAGGGTCTGAAATACTGTATTCCTGTCATCATCATAGATATGTGAGAACAAGATCCCACTGGAGAAAAGTGGGGCTCTAGATGGTAAGAACTCTCTGCTTCCCAGGTTTACCTAAAATATCATTTATATGTATAAAACCATTACCTAGACATACCTTCGTGTCAGCTGAAAACATGAATCTTTTTCCTTTAACTTGGAATTTTGCCATTTCTGATGACTTTTTGGAATGTTGCTGGTAGTCTTTGCCCACTTTGTTTTCTTTCCCATTCGGATGCTTGAAGGACTGCCCCAGCTGTGTTTAGCATTTTCAGTTTTGTGGCTTCTCGGAGGCCTGGTGGGCACTGAAGCCATCTGGAAGTGGCAGCAGATGGAGCGGGGGAAGAGGCTCGACACAGGGCGCAGAGGAAGGAGCACCGCCATCGTGTCAAAGGCCTGTTTGGATGCTGGTCGGGGCTCAAGCAAAGGGGTTTCTTTGCATTCCCAAACACCCGACGCACTTTTTGCGCCAACTATTTCAGCCTGGGAAAGTGCAGATATCCCTTGCCTTGAGAATCCCTCCCCCTTGTTACGGTGAAGCCACCGTACTCCAGTTCTTCCTGCACAGATGTGGACACAACCTTCAAGCTGAAATGAAGCAGACCAAATCCTTTGTAACACACATGCTTCTTTCCTCACAACACAGTAACAGTGCCAGTGCTAACGTTTAACTGTGATTACTTTCAGACATTTAATGCAACTGTAATTATCCCACAGACCAGGAAAATATGCTAATAAAAGTTAAAATTCGCATCTGTAGGAAGTTAGTCAGCTCAAGTGATGAGCAATTACTCTCAGGTCCATTATGGCTATCTATCACCGCGTCGCTTTCACGCTGCCTTGCTGAATCATTCCCGTGGACATTGCCAGCTCCGGGAATTATCATCAGGACTGAGTTGAGGAGCATGCTTTCTGGCTTTACAAGTTTAAATGATCTAAGCTCTCCCTGTCCTCGACCTCAGATGGCTCAATGCAGCTGAATTTGCCATTCCTGTGAGCACCACCGTGGTACTCAGACTGGGCCAGTGGCGTCTTGGGGCTTTCGGTTCTTTTTAGTGTGATCACACTAACGTCAGTGTTACTCTTAGTTTCTCTCCCTTCATTTTTCTCCAAGTAACCGGCCTGTTTGAGCTTTCTGTTTTTCTCAGTCCCCAGCTTCCTGCTGCTGACCGATTTTAGACCACAGTCACCTCTCTGGATAAACAAATATTAACAATACTATCACTTAGTTCTGAAATAAGTAGCTTTAAACTTTGCTTTCTAAGCTGTGATTCCCAATCATGAAATGACATAAAACCACCACTTGCATTACTTCCCATCTTGACTACTAAACCAAGTCTTACCAGTGCTGAGATTTCTCCCTGCCTGAGCTACTTGTTCAAGCGTCTCAAGCACCTTCTGTCACGATTATGGTGACATTGTCTTGTTGCATTTCTATATGGTTGGCAACATCTTTACCAAACAGGTTCAGACATGCTTGAGTGGCCTGTGCAGAGACCAGCCCATGGACAGGCTTACATGGAGCTCACTTGCACTTCCCATGCCAGCGCTGACTGACATCCTGGCACCACCCAGCATCTGCACGGCTTGGAAAACGCTGCGTTTCAGCAGTACTCTTACTTTTGGTAGCAGAGATTTTCTCATATTCCACAACATCCTTTATAGCTTCTCAGTCTGTCATTGTTTGAGGTAAAACAGGACCAATTTTGTTCGGTAACTCCACTTTCTAGCTAGGCCTTTCTAACTACTGAAATTACCAGCATATTGTGCAGAAACTGCTCTCTTCCAGAGCGATAAAGACGGATGTTTATAGCTGATGCCAAGGCACGGTATGCAGAGAGGCTCCTGCTTATACTTATTGCTATAACACCCAAGGCCAACCAACTTTGTTATTTGCCCCGTTGGAGGGTCAGAAGCGGAAAAGCGTAGAGGGGTGGCACCTGCAGGGAGGAGCGGACAGGACAGGTGACCCAAAACTGACCAACAGGGTGTTCCATCCCATCTGCCTCATGCTCAGGATAAAAGCTGAGGGACCAAAAGGCCAGCCCTCTTTCTTCAATGGCTGGCATCCAAGGAGGACTCTCTCTGTTCGTCTGCCTCTGATCCCAATCCTGAATCCAGATCCAGAATCCAGCTTCTGTCCATCACTGAGTCCAGTCTGGGACTTCCCCAGAGCCTGCTGGTGACATGATCGTCATCCTGGGAGCTTGATATGGTTTTATATATATTTCATTATTTTATTTTTATCTTATTAGTAGTATTTTATTAAAGCAGTTTAGTTCCTTCTAAACTCGCAACTCTCTCTCTCTCTCTCCTGCCTCCCTTCAAAGAGGGGCAGGAGAGAGCGAGCATCTGTCGTTCCGCCGGATTGGGTCAGTCCGTCCCAAACCACAACACAATCATTTCAAAGGGAAAGCTCAAAACCTCTCCTGCTGTCTGTAAATCCAGGATGGGGTTTGCTACACTCCTATGCTTTCTTCGTTCATTACTGATGACATCAACCTAATTTCTCTACCCCCTTCATCCGCCAGCCAATATAAAGATACCTTACAACTGGTGTATACGGTGTTGCAGCCTAAGTGATTCTGTACGTTGACAGGCTGGGGTAAAAGGGCATTAACCTGAAGGAAAATCTGGCTCTAGTTCCTTCTCTTGGGTCCTCCAATATGGATTAAGGATGTTCTCTTGCCTCCTTTTTGTTCCCTCTCACTACACGCTCTGCTTATGGGCATTTCGTCTTACAAAGAACCCTACGCAGTTTGGAGGACCACCACTTTGTTCACACAGATTTCTCTTCTTCCTCAATACGTGTCGCCCCCAAAGTTTTTACATCCTTCCTGGCTGATTTCAGCATGTGTGTGGGGGATCTTCTCTACTCATCCTCTGTAATCCAGTTTTTCACACAGCAGGTATTGTCTCGAGATCTGAAGGGATGACATTTCGGTGTGAATTTTTTTACAAAGCCACCTCTTCAGTATGTTACAGATAAGAACATGGTATTATACAACAGAGTAAGGAGAATGCAAGGCTATTTCTTTGGAGACAAAATGTGAGTCAAAAAGCAGTGGAGGCTTACTGATAGAGTGGCTCTGTCTTTCTTCCAGCAGCATATGATCATAGAAAGGACACAAATACGCACGCTAGACAGCTTGAAGCAAGTTATTCCCCACGTACTGGGTTTTTCAGCCCTAAAATAGGCTCACTCTAGTCCACTTCAAATTCAGGCACTTCAGCTTTTCTCATAAGGATGCATTTTATTGCTCTACATGATTTTATTTCACTTGGGCAAAGTATTTTGCTAGTCAGCCCTTCTCTGCAAGAGTCTGATGTGTTCACTAGAAAGCCAGGCCTCTGGACGTTTGGTTTTGGCAAAGGATTGCCAATTTACTTCAGACTGCTAAATCATACAGTAATGGCATCTCTTGACCCAAATTGTGACCTTTCTATGTGTCACACAGGTGAAGCACAACCAACCCGCCTGGCAAGAACTCTTGGGGACTTCCTAGTTTTGGTAGGAGATGGTGCCGTCGCCTAACCCACGCTGCTGTTCACTTTGAGGAGAAAACATTGCCTGAGCTGCTGAGCAGGAGCCAGAGGTGATCTGGAATAGTTGCCCTCGCTATCAGAAATACTTGATACACAATCCTGAGGGAGAAATGGTGCCCGCACATGTCTACCAAACTGTCCATACCCTGATTGAAGAGCAGGTGGTATTTCCATGCAGATTAGAGGGAAGTGGGCAGTGAAGTTTGGATACAAATATGCACTCATCACCGGGTGCATATATCACATACACAGCCAAAGAAGCCATTTCAGTTAAACTTATCCATGTTGATTGCTATGTGTGAATTTAAAAATTCACATGATGACACTTTCAGTTAACATATATCGACGTACCTAACAGGAATGCTTCTAGAGGTTGCTGAAATGGCCCAGTATCTTCACCTCAGTCTAAACAACTCTTTTCAAACATAACTTTTTGTACTTAGACTCTTATACATTCCTAACACATGGCAATTAAATAATCAGTCTGATCATTTCCACAGAAACTTAAATAACAAATTCAATGCTGTGTGATTAGGTCATATAAAACACCTTCTCTCTGTCTTTCCATGTAAAAACTGTTGACCACAACTGGGTTTTGTTTGCATATTAATTAGCATAGAGGCAGTTTAACTGTTTTCTACCCACTCTTATTTCTGTATCTGCTGAGAACTGCTCCTTCATGAAGCTTAAAAGCCGGTTTCTAACCCTGCATCTTTACCTTAAACTGCAGGAAACACCTTTTTTAAATTTATGTGTTTTCTTCCACAAACTGGCCCATTTTGGTTCTGCGTAGGACCAAGAGAGTCCTGCTCTGCAGGCACTCTCCGTATCCCAACCACTATGAACTTTTCTGCCACCTTTGATTTTTTTATAGTCCTACTGCCACCACAATGGACACGACCATTTCTCTGCCAGTCTCTCCTGATGGCCATGGTAGCCTGAGAATTCATACCAAACCCAGCAGCAATTACTTAAAAAAACGTATCATAGATCCTAATAGCTATCAAACTACCTATTTGTCTGCAAACTACCCACTAAATAATGTATATTGGGCAATTTTTCCTTAAATCCAGAGAGTTGAAAATATTGCAGCTCAACTTTAATAATGGCTTTTACATTATAAAAGTGTGAATGATTTAGTTAATTGTAGGGATGCGTTTACCTTTATAAATGGTATTATGACACACCATGGAGTTTGTCAGAAGCGTTTCCATTTCCAAAATCACTTCTGAATGCCATGACATACATTGGCTTCCCAATAATGTGCCAATACTGGATTTAGATCCACATCGTGTGTCCAAGCTGTCTAGCCACTCTGATTTGTGGAGAAGCTGCTGCTTAGAATTTTAACAGGCTGTGAACCTGTTACGGCTAAGTCACAGAAAATAAAACTAAACCACTTAGCAATCTGGAAGTTTCTTAACACCCACCGCCAAACGGTCCTCCACGCAGCCAAACGATGCAATGTGGATGTGTATGTGGGAAGGGTGGATATGGTTACCCCCATTTTCCACCATAATGACAGCTGCCAAAGGAACGAAAAAAGTAAAGTCTGACAAAAAAACCTCCAAAACTCCCAACCAAATATTTCTCAAATTTTAAGTTAAAAGCTCAGAAAAGATTAAACCCCTGTCTTGCGAGGCTGCTGTCTATAAATGTCTCAGAGTTCTGTTTAAAGAAGCTTGAAACACTTAAACTTTACAACTATAAATGCTGACTACTTTGCTTCTGCTGTAGCTGTACTGCTGTTCCTCTTCACTTAAAACTATGCACTTAGGCCAAATTTACTTATTCAAAAATGTTATCACTCACTGCCATCTAGTGTTAATGGTACAGATTGTCAGGAATTTAAAATTACTTTTCTGGCTTTAAGAATTAAAAAAAAAAATAGATCTGTATTTTTCAAATTTGGCATTATGCCGAGACCCTCGATATTCCTGTTTCCACCGACAGAGGGAGCTGCAGAGACACGCTAGCTCAGAAAATCCGACGAGTTGATTCTGACGAATATAGGAAGTTCCATCTGAACACGAAGAGGAACTTCTTGACTTTGAGGGTGGCAGAGCACTGGCACAGGCTGCCCAGAGAGGTGGTGGAGTCTCCGACTCTGGAGACATTCCAAACCCGCCTGGACGCCGTCCTGTGCAACCTGCTGTAGGTGGACCTGCTCTGGCAGGGGGGTTGGACCAGATGATCTCCAGAGGTCCCTTCCAACCCCTAAGGTTCTGTGATTCTGTGATTCACAGGACTAGATCTCCGCAGTGCAATTTCAATGACTACAGTTACCTTCAACTTTACTTTCTTGACTCTGACTCTGCTGACCGGTTCTCTCCACGTTTCACTGTGTCATGCCAGACTGAACCTGGACACAGAGCTGCTCCTCCTGCAGCCTGCAGGGCAGATGCAGCGTGCTTCGCTGCACACGTTCCTCATCCCTTAGCTGCCAAGAGAAAACTGGTGACACTGTTACGCTCCACTATCTATGCACCCCATTTCTTTCCACCTGGGTGTGGGAGTGTGATGGTACACACCAGATCTCAACGGTGCAGTCAGAATATGGGGGGATCCAGAGGCACGCGTAAGCGTGGGGCCTTGGGGGCACCCAGGAGGACATCTGTGGACACAGTCACACAGCAATGCTTATGGCCATGCCCCCAACCTGCTGTTTGAATGCAGCAGCCATGTGCTTATTTTCTGCCTCAAACTATTACTTAGCTGAACTATTAATTCACACTTAAACGCAAAATGCCTGTGCAGATTCTGGGAGGCAAACCCAGAGCAGAACTTCAGTTTGAGCAGCAAACATCTTCAAGTTACAACTGGTGTTGATTTATGCCACAGGATTCAAAGGTATCAATGAATCTTGCTAGTGGACAGAAACAGACTCCAAAGGCTTCCTGAACCTTTCCAGATGCCATCGGCCATTAGATAGTACACAACTGTTCACCTTAGAAAGCGTAGTAGAATAGGCAAAACCAGTGATAACCTCCTCCTTTCTCTATTTTACCAGGCAAGGATTTAAAGGCTCAAAGCTGGCATAAAGCAGTTGGGTGAGAAAGTACGTTCCCTACAGAACAGCGTGTCATTTGTGGCAATTTTAAGGCACAAGTCTCACAAATTCACAGGGCAGCTTCCTGTATTTTCTGAAGACTGGCCAAGTTCTGTACCGTGTGGATTACCTTCTGGTGGCTACCTTTTAAATAAATAGGAATCGTAATTTTTCTTTACATGAAGAATTAATGTATATTAAGTTCTTAAAGAAAACGTCTGAATTCAAAAGCAGACTACAGAGCATTACAACCACATATAGTCATAACTAGTTTATTAGCACTGTTTTTGAAACAAATATACTCAGGTACTTAAACACAGTTTAACTCATGTTTATTTCCACATTTGATATAGTACCGTATATTACACAATGCACTGAATATCCAGTAAATAAATAATAAAACCAAAGTGCAGATTAAAGTAGCAAAGTCAGTTTTTAGGTTATCTGGAATGCCAAAATCACATTAGCAGTATAAGGACAGCAAGTTGTAAATGACTAATACTTAACGTGCCAATCTATCGTTGCGATATGCATGCTAGTACAAATGATCCCTCTGAGTACTGCATATAGTTATCCACAAAAGAAAACAGTCCTTCCCTTACGTTACATTTTCTTGATCTTTTTATTTCTTACCTTTCAGGCCTGATCCTGCAGTCCTTACTCAGCAAAACTTCCAACACAATCTGTCAGGTTAGTTTCTTACTTTTCCTTTAAGCTACGTAAAGCCCGTTGGCTCTCTCAAAACATCTGAATACTAAAGGATTAGAGTTTGAACTTCTAAAAATTCGGAAATTCTAAAAATATTCGTAACAGCAAATAATGCAATTAAGTCCAGATGTTTAAGAGCGTTAGGTCCACATCCAGGAACAGAGCTAGACAGAAGCCTTGGGAACTGTCAGGACAGCAAGGCTGGCATCTGGTGAGTTAGGCACTTTCCTGATTAGCCAGCCACTTTTAGGATCACAGTTTTGGATGTAGACATCTTCAGTCTCCTCAAATACTGTTTTGAGCACCTGCATCCTTTTTTCGGATCTGGCCTTTTTTTATACTTGAATACATGATGTATCACATTAACATTATGCACAGACAATAAGAGAAGTGACCCTAAAGTAAACCAAAATGATAATAACAACGTGATATCATACACATGTCTAGAAGAAGCTATTGTTCTTTTCTGTGCTTGGGTTAGGCACATTTGTTTTAACAGCTTTTAACACAGTATCCCATTTACTATTCTTGTGCTCTAACTGCCTTTTCCTAAACTTGTGCTGAAATAAATCATTGCTGTCTTCATCCTCAGCCTCTGACACTATCTCCATTTTTTGGATAATCAGTTTAATGAGGTCATGTTGCTTTTCCAACAGTGTTGATATATCTTTGAGCCTAAAGAAACACACAAAAAAAGAAAAAAATTACGCATACAGCAGGCTTTGTCATTTAGTTTTGAAGGACATTTTAGTCATTAAAATTAGAGATGTAAAAGATTCAACAGTCCTCAACTTCACCTTTCTGCTAACAAATATTATCTGGACTACATTTAATTTTTCAATCTGTGGTACTTCTCCAGGTTTCAGGAAATAGGCTTAAAGAACAAATTCCTGGTTCTTGAGAAAAGTAGCTTGCTATATTGTTAAGGCAAGAGCAACTTCACTCAAATTCACATTCTAAACAGTTCTATCAAAAGTTTTTCCTATTGACTGAAGCACTCTGGCAAGAAAAAAGGGCCAGATTTGCAATGGCAATTAAACATCCACAAACATTTAGTGTATTTCACAACTACTTTAACAGAACATGAGAGATACTGATGAGGCACTTAGGAGCTCTTTTCAAAAAGTGCTGCCCAAAGTGCAATTGATACAAACAAAGAGTTAACATCAGTTAACAGCATGCATACAGAATACACTACCTGTTATCTGTTAAGAAGCAATTAAATGAATCGGAAATGTGTCTAGAAATTGTCTTCATACAACTATCAAACAGGCTTTTTGACAATCTATTATTCAGAATGTCAAGACACAAAATTACAGCACAAAATATAAAGGTTCTCTGTGAAGAACAGTTTGGGGCTTCTTTGGATGTAGTTACCTTTCGCCTCCCCCCCCCCCAAGAACTAAAATACTGCAGCAATTAGCTAACGTTAATACAAAGCAAAAAAAAAAATCCTACTCCAAAAAACAAACCCATAAACACTCAGCACTGCCATTAGCTTCGGTAGGAACTGAACTCTGTTTTGAACTCTGACACTAAAAACATACTGGCAACATAGAAAAACAGAGTTTTCAGCCAGTACTTTCAGAGCAGTAAATTTAACTTTCCATAGTGAATTGGCCACAAGTTATTTTATTTCAAATAATTCTATAAAATGATAGATTTCTTCCCTCACTGTGGGAGGCAGGGAAGCATGTTCTATGCTGGTTCCTAATATATTGATGTAGTATGAAGAAAGACTTTAACATTAAATTCCATGGTTTGCCTACATCCATAGGGTGTATTCCCACCCCTTCAACTCTTGTTGAGTCTATCATGCAAAAAAATACTTAATCTGAATCTGTGCAGGGAGACAAAAATTTAGTAGATTAAAAAAAAAGGAGAAAAAAAAAAAGAGAGAGAAAAAAAGAGCAGGGGAGAGTGAGACAGAATAGATTTTCCAAGCTGTAGATTCACAGAAGGCTTTTCTGAAACTACTCTTATGGATATATGAGTAAGAAAAAGTAAGTACAGAGACTTCCTTCTAAGGCTTTGGGAAACAGATGATTTGTTCGAAGGAGAACCAGGACACCAATCTGGTTTTGGTGAAACAATCTGAAGCAGATTTACCATCGGACCAGTGGAAAGCCAGTTACAGATTGTGTATATGTGCAAACCAATTGGAATTACATCAATTGTGAGTTTAAAATAACACTTGAAAACCTGCATCACAAACCTCTAATTCTGAAACGAAAATGCATTTTCCCCATTACTTCAGTTTACTTTAATGAGCAAACAAGTCTGTCCTCTTTCTCTGTCATGGGATAAAAATATCTCTCCATCACACAAGTATTTTGAAAGTAAATACATTACAGAGTATAAAATACTAAGTAAGTTACCATAGTGAGGGAGCGCGCTTAAAGATACATTGAATTTTACTTTTTAGCTACAGTATGGAGTTTTAGAACACTTTAAAATAGGAGTCATATTTGTAATATTGGTTCTACTTAGTTTTACAGCAGTAAAATAATGCAATGAATACCTGTATTTCTGCTTCAAAACTTCCAGTTCTAATGTTGTATCAGTGTTCTGTGCATCTGTGGTAGAGTCCTCACAGCCAAAGCAATACTGGAACACGCTCTAAACAAAGCATGGAACCAAAGTGAAATCAGGCACTATAGTCTGACAATAGATTAAAAATCTCAAATAAGTGACTGGTAACAGTCTCCACACAGTGTTAAAACTGAAAAGAGTACCTGTTATGAAGTTATTTTTTGTATATTAAACATTTGTTTTGCAAAATTTATTAAATCGGAAAATTTAGTCTACCAACAACAGCTGAAATGAAAAGAAAACAAATAAAAGAAGAAACGCCAAAAGGGAGCAATTGTATTTTCTGTCTGAGTAACTTTTGTAGCTTTTCTTGCTTAGTAAAGTCACAGATCACTGAGAATTCAAGCATTAATTATACCTGAAAAAGTTAGGCTGCACTCAAACTAATTTATCATTTTCTCTAAAGACAGTCAAGGTCTAATCTCAATTCCACAGATGTCAGTTAATGACTGAGTCTTATTAGTGCAACGTTCCTAGAAATCTGTGTACAAAATTGATCATGTCACATTTTAACAAGAATTCTTTAGTCTAAGATTCACCATCTTACCATAAAACCACAGTATCTTGGCCTGTTGGGATATACAGTGATTGATTCCTGGTCCACTCGACTTAAGAACCAAAATGGTAGCTTCTTCTCTAAATTGGTATGAAGATTAACCTAAACATAGTTTTGCATTTAGAATAAGATATATTCTCTTAAGATAAAGACACATTATAATGTGAAAATAACAATCATGTCATTATATTAAAATCTCTATTACTAGATATCAGGTATCAGAGAATATGTACACAGAAAACAATGGTATAACATTTGAACAGTCCAGCCCAGATACCAAAACCATCTAGTCATAGCAGTATTGAGCATCTTAGCAGAATTAATTATTCCACATGGATGCGCACTCTTATAACTAAAATGGCTCCAAAACTGAGTTAACTCTTGTGTTAATGGCTTCAACAGCTCCTTAGTACACTGTGCGCTGCAGTATAGAATTACAGGGCAGAAATGTTCAAAAGACCGAATAACTATCATAGCCATGTGTTTTAAGACCAAATAATGATGGGAAAGAGAGCTATCTTTCTCTCTTTAATTGTGCTATACCGTTTTACTAGATTATAACAGAGTCGGTATAGATTAAGATGCCAGTGGAACCCCTGTGAGAAAAGGAGTTTTCCTTTGGGTAGAAGAAAGTATGTTATATGTGAGGGCCTTTTCAGGTGATGCTACCTTTCTGGTCATTCTCAGATTGCTACAGAAATACTGAGGGTATGTATCTAAAAGAACAGGATATACAGTATAAGCCTATTGCAGACAACCATAATCCTGTCAAAGATACAGAAGGTGACATGCTTAATAAAGATTTTGTAGTACTGTCTGAAGTTGGAAGACAACATCCTTCCTGAGCATTCTGTTGGCAAAGAAATACCTGAACAGGTGAAAAGCATTAACTGCTACAAGAACTACCCTTGTACCTCTGCTTTGGTCATTTTTCTCTCTCGCAAAAGAAGTATCTCTTGGGAGGAGATATTACTCTATAAGAGAATTCTTCAAATACACTTGAACTGAGCAAGTACAGCACACAGTTTAAAGTTATACGGCCACTAGAAGTGATTTCTGAGATGTTCTTGTTCCTGGATATTCTGCCTGTGCACACTTCTCTTCATGCTCAGCCACTAGGCAGGCTCTGAAACTTTTCAGAAAATGCAGAGCCTGCAGGGGACGCAGGCAAGGCCACTCTCTGCATCAATGTTATGCATGGTCAGTTCCTTTCACAACACAGACTTTGAGCAGAACTTCAAGGAAGCACATGGACAGTTTCTAACGATATGTTAGTGAGAAGTAATCTTTATTCTTCATTTGAAAAGTGTGTACTTTGTGTATTTCCGCTTGTGAAAGTCGAGCTGGATATACAGTTCACAAGGAAAAAAAGCTTTTGAAAACTGTATGCCAAATTTATCATCTCTTAGAATGATAATTTTATGAAGTTGTGCTATTAGCCTATCCCCGGTATGTAAGCTGAAAGGATTACATTTGCAAAAGCTACTCTGAATAGATCTAAGATGCATATAGTTTTCAAAAGTACATAGGTTACTAAACTCTTCTGATTTTAACAGAAATTGTTAGGTGTCTCTATATATCTTAAGGTAACTAAAAACATTTAGAAATGTAACATTAAGTTCCTTAGTTACACCTGGTATTGCATAGTATTTCCTCAGTACACAGACCAGTGTAAACCTTCAGTATAATGCAATAAATTTGGTGTCCTTTTGATTTCTGTGTACTTTAACCTCCTTTCCACTGCATCAATTCTCTCCTTAAACTCTCCAACTTCAAACATTGCATTTACTCATTTTGAGATTCTCTCATTGGAGTAACTCAGAATTGACTGAACTGAGTGTTCAAAAGTTCCTTAAAAATGCATTTGCTTATACATTTCCTTCACAGTGACTCCCATGACTGAAAATGAGATTGAGAATAGGATGCCCAATGTTCAACAAGTTGCTTTACAGAGATGCCAAGGTATTAGTTAGGGATGTTTGTGATAAATCAGCTAATTATCTAAATGGTGTTCTAACAATGATGCCTATTTCCTACAGTTGCTGCTTCTATGGTACGCTACTTACCTGCATTGCAATCCTTTTGAGTGCAGCATATTTTTGTACTTCAGCTATGTCCCCAACAGCCAAACCAATCTGAAAATAGCAAGAAAGATTTTTTTCATAGTCTGTAATTTCAATTGTATTTCTTATTCACATTTAAGTCCAAAATGACTCTAAAGTTAAATTTATTTCATTTGAATTTGGAAACATTCCTCTTCTGTGCATATTTGGAAAATCCATATGAAGAAATGTAGCAAGCTTTTTTTAATGCCAACTATCTGTCTACCAGTGAGGCACTAAAGACCTACTTCAAAGATTTGTCACAAATAACATCTCTTCCTTTTCATCTTTCATTACTGCTCTTATGTTAAAAAAACTTCTTGACCTCTTGATTCAATAGCATCATGGCAGCAATAAATAACTTAAAAAACCTGAATTGTTTGATTTTTATTGCTCAGCTCTTATAAATATTGCTTTCCAAAAAAACCAAAAAAACCAAAACAAAAAACCCCAAAAAAAGACGTTCAATGGAACACGGCTGAAGATGTATCACATATTTTCCCCCGCACCCCAGTACAAGGTTTTTTGATTCTTTTTGTTCAGGTCAGGCTCCTTAGTTAGTTTTAACACTACTGTTGACTGCTGTTTTGTATGCAATGAAGACCTAGGTTTTGGCTTTTTTAAAAAAGAAAATACTGTTAGTGCTAAGTTATGAAACTGAAAGGGGTTGAACAATTAAGACTGTCTACTCTAGGAGGCACACATTTATCAAAGTACTTCTTAAAATCATTGTTCCCCAGTTTTCTTTATCAAGACCTCATAACAATACATTGCAGCTCCAATTCAAATTCCATCACAGTTACTACCTAAAGATATAAAAGACAATCCTGCAAGAGTTAACTGTGGGAAAATACTCAGAATAGTAAACTGGATGGAAGATGAGTCCAGGAAAGGCAACTTTTTAGTAGTTAAATAATGCATGAATGTCACAAATCAGCACTAAAATTAGTCTATATGCTAAATCTGTTTATAAATCTGTGCTTAACCACTTCAGTATATTAATAAGTAGTTTACTTACGAGCAAGTTCATAAGAAGGATTGGAATAAGCAAGGTAAATATAATAAGAACTGTGTAACTAAGGAATGGGTATGGCAATTCACTGCTTAGTAATGGATCGAGGAACGCATCGTGGTAATTAATGTCTCCCAGCATCATTGCAAATGTCTTCATTACAGAAAGCAGAGGTGTGCTGTATGTTTGCTGCAAAAAAGAAGAAATACCAAAATCAAGAAAAAACTTGAACCGATTAAATTTGTAAATAACTTGTTGAGATTCTTTAGTCAAAAATAATATTTATAATGATAAACATTAACTATGCCATTCAACTAACCTGTGAACCCAAAAGGACAAAGAAACTCAGTCCAAAGGCCAATATCAGGAAAAAGAAAACGACAGCAATCCGAATCAAAGTCCTCAAAATTTCCCAGAACATCACAACATAGATGCCATAGTTTTCAAATCTAGGTAATAAGTAAACAGAAAAGACATGCAAAATTAAGTACTGAAGTTAGAGTTTCTTACAGTTACTTAAGTAAGGCAATAAGCAATCCTGATTTTCATGTGTGAAAAGAGACATTTTGCCTCCCTGAGACATCCTGAGATGGTACGAACATGTTGTACTTCGCATCCAAAAGAATGGAAGTGCTCTTATTCACAGCAAGCCTAAACTACATAATCTTATATTTTAATGCACCAGAGCAGTACTTCTTCAAGATATTATTTTTCATGGACAACTTTTACTCTCTCCATAGCTACAGACAATACAATATTGTACAACTGTTGCACTCTGAATAATAACATTAGGAAATAATCTCATCTTTTCCTGCTTTTTTGAAGCAAATGGCACCGTCATCCGTCTAGCAGCCACATGCCTGATTTTAAAAGATTTTGCTTTTTACGACACTACAAAGTATGGAAAACAAGCAAACAAAAAGAAACGTATCAGGATGAGGAGAGTAGCACAACTTGAAGACACCTGTGTTTCCAGCAACAGTCTGTCATTTGGCAAGCCTCTCCCATTCTTGGCTTAAACAAAAATTAGATCTCAAAACATGGGTTGTCATAAAGCAGATTAAGCTACTTTTCCTCCCAAACCTGGACTTGGGAATTTATGTCCTCTGCCAGATTCAAGAACCAGATGACTATTTTATACTACAACAGTAGCAACTGAGAAAATCCCCCCACAGGATTTTCTCCTGAAGTATTATGTTCAAGGCTGAAAAAATCAAGCTGGAAGCAAAGCAAACCTGATCTTCTCCTATTTATTTACTTATCTGTTAGGCAAACTCCATTCAAGTCAACAGACCTACAGGTTGCTTTGAGAAGAGATGGCCTGAATGAGTTCGAAAAACGATGTGTAGAATTCTACTGTCATACAAATGCAAAATATTCAGGCCAGGGAAGCATTTCATATACCAGAAGAAGGAAGGTTGGGAAATCATGAATTTATGTTTTGCTGTTTAGGTTCAACCCCCATTTTGCCCAGAGCACACAGCACAGAGCATTCACCCATTCATTAGTCATCTAAGGTCAGACATGTAGGATGAGGTTTGCCAGCAGAGGCGGCACCGTAAAGATAGTCTCTCTATAGGACATTAACTGTTTACAAACGTTGTCCTTAAATAACCCAACTACAGCAAAATGATCCTGAAATCAATCAGCAAATGCCATGTTTGTCTGTCTGCCAGACCTCGTGGGGGTGATTAGTGCTTATATACAGTAAGAATCAGACGAGCATATATGCAGTGCTACCAGATACCATCATGCTTATTTTTTGAACAGCTCCAAATCGCCACTTTTTTTGCTGATCAGCCACACCTCATCTTTGTGCAAGGCAGTTCTGCTCAGGCACAAACATGTTTAATTCATTAGCCTTAAGCACTACATCCACACTATTTGTCACCCCACCCAGCTCTCCTGCAGTCCGTAACTCTTAGACACTATTGTACCACTGACAGCATTGAAATCATTAATGACAATAAATAGACCTAAATTTAACCTAATGTCAAGTAAAGAAGTAATTTCATCCATTATAATTATTTTACAGGAAACTATGGTGTAGAAAGGTGGGGTGTGCCACTTAATCTATAAAATGATATAAGAATTTACCTTCTCCCAGGTATTACTTATAAAAACACACTTCCTTCTACCTCTTGTAATTCATATCCTTTTTTTCTTTTCTAAGTGAAAGTCTACACAGTATAATGAAACATGCTTTTAAAGAGACAAATGTGGTGGCTTTGCTTACTTAACATTAAAATAAATCATGTTATTTCTTTAGTTGCCATAACACATGCTGTGATTCTCTACACAAAAAACACTGAAAACTACTTTATAGTTCACAAGGTTAAAAAGTTCCTATGGTTCTAATCTGGAAATGTGTATAGCTTGAAAAAAATAATATAAAAAATAGGGCTATCATACTTGGTCAGTCACAGTTTAGGATATGTAAAATATTTGAAAATATTAAAAGTAAAAGATGGAAATAATTTTTACCGTTGAAGGTAAAGCAAGAAGTTCATCCAAGACAAGTATACAGCAATTGCTCCACATTCCCACTGCAAATGAGCTGGTGTATTAATAAATATAGAAGACACAAAAATTATGCTTGTAGTATAAATTGTCCAGTCCAGTAGATTGGAGTAATCCAACAAATATTTCAATTTCTAGGATTTAAGAGAGACAGATACATATTTACAAGTCATGCATCATTAAAGGACTGAATTCAACTCACTATTTAAATCAGCTTCTCACTGTTAATGTTATATAAATTGGTATTTCCCTTTTAATTAGGCAAAAATCAGATTTATTTCAATATCACATGAACTGCTATGCAAGCACACGGTCTGATTGTTATTTCTCTATGTATTTACCTGCTGAATGAGCTGAAATATTTCTTTGCAGATTCCCAGTAAACTCATAATTAAAACTAAACACATACACACCCTTGTGAAGTATGAGTTCTGAAACAAAAATCAGAGCACAAAACAAATTAGAAATTATTAAATGAATGTTTATTTCAGCTCTACCTACTACATAGACATTATATTGCCAAGTTAAGAAACTCTGTTAGCATGCTTCAAATAAACTTATTACTATCTAAATTCTGGTTTACCGTTATTTATTGTGTAATCCATGCCATAGATACTGTGTCCACGTAATTCAAAACAAGTATGAAAGTTTGAGCATCCCCATGATAAACAGTTGCTGTGCAGCTTCCTTATTACTGCTATTCAAGTTTGGGAACTGAAATTGCGGTATTTATGCCACATTTTCAGTATGTTTTGCCACTGGATGAACACAAAGTTGAATTCTGTTCTCCATAACTCATTATCATATTGCAGTATCCAGAATGGCAATAGAAGTCTTTGAACAAATTGGAAGTCCTGGCATCCATATATGGCTGCTCCGTTTGATGTCTCCCTTTCCAACCGATACAAGCAAACACAACTTCATTGTAAAAAGCCTTCTGTTGGCAGAGATAACAATAGTGAATTTCATCTTTGATAAATAGCCTGTAGAGCTAATTCCCCACCTGAGGGGTTCATTAACTCATAGGCAGACCACAGATTCACTTTTCAGTGGTGCTGCCTCAGCATCTGCCCCATAGCGATGTCCCTTTTTAACCTGGGTTAAGAGTACAGCACCACGTTCTGTAACGCTGCGCTCCCTACAGAGCTGGCATTCCCTACTCCATTCCCATTACTGGGTCATCAGGACACTGTCTCACTGTCTCCTCCAGTGCATGACATTTCATAGACACTGTTGTCGCTCTAGTCTCTCAGGCAGCACCTTCACAGCTCTTGTTCAGTGCACTGCTTCTCCACCAGCTGGCATCATTCCTCAATGCAAGGACAGGACTCCCTCTTCCAAGGATGCTTCCTCCACCTAGTCTCTGATGATTCAAGGACCTGGGCGAGTCCAAGTCATTCCTGTCTGCACTACGCAGCTCCTGTCATTCTCCTGTCTTCCACCGGGATGATGAGTGAGTTAATGGAGCATGAAATCTTCCAGTTCTGCTAGTTCTTACAGCTTCTGCATCTGTTGAGACTCCTGCACATACTGGGCTGAGTATGTGGTTCTCCAGACTTTTCCATATGTCAGGATATCCTCGCGAACCTTTTATATTCCTTGAGTTTATGTTATTTCATATTTCTACTAGCCTATCCTTTTTGAGTTCCTATTTCAGTTTTATGTCTTTTCTCTCCCAAGAGAAGTGTAAAATATTTTCTTGCATTTTTTTTTCTTGCCAAAATCCTTGGTTTTAGTGATGAAATCACTCATTTGAAATTGATCATTTGAAGAGTTCGCCACACAACAAAATCTTGTCTCCATTAACACCAGTAAGTTATTGTTTCAGGGCTAATGACACAGGTGTCTTTTCTCAGCATATATGACTTCATTGAATCATAGAATCATAGAATTGTCTAGGTTGGAAAAGACCCTTAAGATTAGCAAGTCCAACCATCAACATAGCACTGCCAAAACTCACCACTACACCATGTCCCTCAGCACCATGTCTACCCATCTTTTAAATACCTCCAGGGATGGTGATTCTACCACTTCCCTGCACAGCCTGTTCCCATGCCTGATGACCCTTTCGGCAAAGAAATTTTTCCCAATATCTGATCTATACTTTCCCTGGTACAACTTGAGGCTTTTTCCTCTTGTCCTATCGCTTGTTACTTGGGGAAAGAGACAGATCCCCACCTCACTACAAGCTCCTTTCGGGTAGTTGTAGAGAACGACAAGGTCTCCCCTCGGCCTCCTTTTCTCCAGGCTAAACAATCACAGGTTCTTCAACCGTTCCTCACAGGACTTGTTCTCTAGACTCCTCAGCAGCTTCGTTGTCCTTCCCTGGACACGTTCCAGCACCTCAAGGTCTTTCTTGTAGTGAGGGGCCCAAAACTGAACACAGTATTCAAGACGGGGCCTCACCAGAGCCCAGTACAGGTGGACGACCACCTCCCTAGTCCTGCTCACCGCACTACTCCTCATAGAAGCCAGGATGCTGTTGGCTGCCTTGGCCACCTGGGCACACTGCTGGCTCATATTCAGCCGGCTGTCGACCAACACCCCCAGGTCCTTTTCTGCCAGGCAGCTTTCCAGCCACTCTGCCCCAAGCCTGTAGTGCCACATGGGGTTGTCGTGACCCAAGTGCTGGACCCGGCACTTGGCCTTGTTGAACCTCATACCACTGGCCTTGGCCCATCAATCCATCCAGATCCCTCTGTAGGGCCATCCTACCCTCAAGCAGATCAACACTCCCACCCAACTTGGTGTCACCTGCAAACTTACTGAGGGTGCACTTGATCTTGTCCAGATCATTGATGAAGATATTAAAGAGAACCAGCCCCAATACCGAGCCCTGGGGACACCACTTGTGACTGGTCACCAACTGGATTTAACTCCATTCACCACCAGTCTTTGGGCCCCACCATTCAGCCAGTACCCAGCAAAGCGTACACCCATCCAAGCCATGATCAGCCAGTTTCTCCAGGAGAATGCTGTGGGAAATGGTGTCCAAGTCTTTACTAAAGTCCCAGTAAACAACATCCACAGTCTTTCCCACATCCACTGAGTGGGTCACCTGGTCACAGATCAGGTTTGTCAAAAAGGACCCACCTTTCATGAATCCATGCTGACTGAGCCTGATCACCTGCTTGTCCTGCACATGCTGTGCAATAGCAGTCAAGACAATCTGCTCCATAACCTTCCCCAGCACTGAGGTCAGACTGACAGGCCTGTAGTTCCCCGGATCCTCCTTCTGGCCCTTTTTGTGGACGGGCGTCAGATTTGCTAACCTCCAGTCAGCTGGGACCTCCCCGGTTAGCCAGGACTGCTGTTGAATGATGGGAAGCGGCTTGGTGAGCGCTTCTGCCAGCTCCCTCAGTGCCCTTGGGCAGATCCCATTTGCGTCGTGGAGACAGAGCTCTGTGACTCTCCTGCCCTTCAGACGGACACAGGAGTGTAACACCACGTATGAGTTGTACTCATAGGTTCAATAAACTGCAGAATTTGCAGTTCCTTCTCTGGAAGTCTAGTACAATGTTCAGCTTAGGGACAACAAAGCCTTCTTAAAAGACAGAATACTGCGTAGTTTTAACTGCAGGAAGGAAACACTTACAAAAAGGACATCAACCAGTCGCACCAATGTCTGTCTTTTCTAAAGCCTCATTCTCCTGTAGCGGTGGACCTGGCAAGTCTAACTTCTTCGGCTCACTATGGTGTCCTAATTATTCCAGTTCCAGCTTCTGAAAAAAAGTTTGAGCTTTGTCTCTTAACAACCCCAAAGTATCTATGGAGGACAGGCTTATCCTGAAACAGGGTTCATCCTTGCTTGCTTTCCTTATGACCCCAATGTATATCATGAACAAGATCAATATTCATAAATTTATAGAGTAGCCCCAAATCTGTCACAGCTGTGACCGAGACAAATATTCAGAAGTCATTATGATGCATATGCTACCTAATCAAGATTTTAATTTTGAGATATCTTAATTCCAAAATGGATGTATATCCTTCACATTTTAGCACAACACTTTTTTTTTCTATTTTTTTCTTTTAATTTTATTAACAGGGATTATAGGAAACATCCAATGCACTTAAAAACCTTGACAGAGTTTTCCATCCATATACGACTGAATTCTGCTGTTATGTTTTTTACTACTGTTGTACACAAGGTACCTATATACAGACTGGAAAAAACTGTTCTGTCTTAGGCTTATAGTTTATGACCCTAGTGAAAAAACACTTCATCTGCAAGGGAAAGTAATACATAATATGGGCAAGGAAAGATGTATTTGAATACCCAAAAGCACTTTATTATTGGCTACTCTTTCTATGCCAAATTTTAAATGTGCAACAGCCAGTTATTTTGGTTGAAACTTAAAAGGACATAGAAAGCTAAAGAATCCACTGTTTTCTGTGTTATCATAATTAAATACACATTAATCTTTTTTCTTCAACATTAAAGAAATACTCACTTCAGGGAAGAAACTGAAGTAACCATGTACCAGATGCAGAATTTTCAGAAAAGATTAAAAACAAGAAATGAGAACTGAAAGTTTTCTACAAAAGTTGCTCTTGAATGTTTAAAAACATACACTTAGAGTTGCAAAGTCATAAATAATTCTAGAAATTATTTAAATAATCATACTTTTTTGCTATAAAAATCCTAAACATATTGTAACTAATAAGAAAACTCAGTACCTCATATTCTAATGGTCTTGCTTCATAGATCTCTGTGCCATTCAAAGGTCTTCCTGGCTGTATGTGAGTGACCAGAAGAGTCAGTGGGATGAGACCGAGAGAATATATGCCTAAATTCATCAGATGTGCTCGAAACCCATAAGCCATCCTTGAAAGTAAGAATGTTAAAGTTACAACACTTAACAAATTTAGAAACGCATACATAAACACTTCTTAAAACATTCTTTAGTGATGAATATGTCCATTGAGCTTCATGTAGACAAAAGTGTATTGGCCATTCTGAAATAACATTCCTTTTCTTTACAACTTGGCAATCCTATTATATATTTTTGCAATAAAGCGGAAACAAAGATAGTGATTGTCTTTACTGTAAATATCAAAGCATCATTACTAATGCTAAGCTGCATTTTATATGATAACCATCAGCATATTCTGAATATGTTTACAAGAGGTTATATGGAAAAGAAACTTGCTTCAGTCCACACTATAAATATGTACATCTTAGTAAACAATTCTCAGGCACAATAGCCTTCATCCTGAATTGCAATATTGTATTTTATTTATGTAAAAATACACCTACCATTTCATAAGCAAATATTCTTTACACACGGGATGACTGAGTAGCTCCATACGATTGTGGCGCACCATGGCCTACAAAAGAAGAAAGCAGAAGGTCAAACTTATCTCATCTAGCTAATTAAAGTGCTTACAAAGCTGGCTAGCCTACCTTCTTTACTTAATATTAGCCTAATGAAAAGTAAAATGTCTGTAAGATATTGCAAGGTACTTTTGTTTATGCACTCTGGCCCAAAGCTATTACTGTCTTGCCTTCTCTGCCTACTGAGGCATACAGTTTTCCTCCTGATGCTCTGCGAGTCTATTTCAAGCTTTAAAAAATTGTACAGACTATTGCCAACTATACCTGTGAGATAACCAAGCTTTTCAGTTACATTTAACACAAAAATACCTATTTGTTTATTATTAGACAGTATACCAAGTCTAATTGCCAACAGGAAGCCCAAAAAACTTTAAGAAACTTTTAAACCAGCAAGTTTGTTCTGCAAACGTTTTCTGTCAAAGAATGAGAGAACAGACTAGCAATGTGAAAGAACAGCAAAAATTGTTTTAGGTTCAGAAAGTATTTTGCAATTAGTATATGAAA
This sequence comes from Chionis minor, assembly GCA_013398295.1. Lineage (NCBI taxonomy): Eukaryota > Metazoa > Chordata > Aves > Charadriiformes > Chionidae > Chionis > Chionis minor. Next base: position 123,331 of record VZSF01005154.1, read on the forward strand.
AAGTCAGTTTTGTCAGGTTTTTCAATGCCTTACATTCCAGTGCACGGCCACTACAACGACTTCAGTAAGGTTTTCTTTGATGTATTACCTGCACATACAGTATGTTCTCTTGAAACATTCATAGTTGTTTAAATAAACTAAGAATTTTTAGGTAAACTTAAAAGAAATGTTATTTATTACTTAGACTCTAATAACTTTAGCCCATACTTCGTTCCAATATACTTCAAATATACAGAGTTATGGGCTTTGGAGAAAAAATACTATGATGATAAATTCAAACCTCTTGATTTTACCTAAAGCAAGACAGCATGGAATTATGTCAGGGTAAAATAAAGAACTTACATTTAAAGTGGTAAGTGGTTCATAGAAAATGTCTTCACCATCCTTTAGTTTCTTGTTAAGTGTGAGAGGACACTGAAGATATCTGAAGTTATATTCAATCTGAATAATAAACACACACCAGCATTTAAATGTGACAAAATTGATGATCTAGTGTGCTTAATTTGAAAAATTTAGAGGAAAAAAAAAAGGCATTGTGTCAAAAGTAATTAGAACACTGATGTACACCGATTGTTAGTTACTCTGCCAGTGAACACATGCCATCAAGATACACATCTGTGACTGTAAAATGATTAAACAAACAGCCAATATTACAGTTTAAAAAGGTCATTCTCATAACCGTAATTTGTTTTAATGTTGACTTTGACGAAAAGCTTCTTTTTAAAAGTTATATGGCTTTGATAACACAATATAAAGAAAATGTACAGTAGCAGAAAATTCGCAAGATTTCTGTTAATGATGTAGACACAATCCAATGTAATAATTGATAAGGTGGTTTTCAATATGGTTTCAATAGTAATATAACTGTAGGACATTCATGCCTCCTTAGCATTGTGAAATCAATCTACTGCTTCAGATTTTGGATAAGAATTTACAAAAAGAAACATGTTGGACTCTGAATTATTGATGACAATAGTACTACTTATGATAGGGAGGCTTTTGATATGCATAAACAGATATTATGTCTTCTATCACTGTTATTTTGAAATATCCATAACCTCTGATACCCAGCTTGACTGCCGGAATTAACCCAGCAAAGATAAATTCTATAGATTGCTCAAGTTTAATGTTATACTTGTTAAAATACATAAGCATGAAGATTACAGAAACTGAACTTCAAAGCCATTTACAGCCCAAAGGATAAAATAAAGTCAGTCGCCTGTGTTATCTCTTATGATCTGATATTCCTTTACAAGTGCATCTTGTCCATATGAACTTGACACAGACATTCAAGTATACATATTGTGTACTTCCCAAACTTTCAAGTCCAAAATGTTTTCATTTCAGTGTCACGGACACAATAAAGAGAATTAAACCAGTGCTTTGCTGAGAAAAAAAAAGAAACTACTAGTAGCTGAAGATTGCTAGTATGTGATGAAGTGATTTTTAAAAGTCATCTTAATACTGAAGAGTTTCTTGCCAAATATATATTGACAGCACAGATTCAAATACAGTTATCGGTGAATAACTACTGAATTATTCATAAAACAAGATCAAATATTGGCTGGTTTCAATTTACCAACTGTAGAAATATAATTACAACTATAGAAAATATTTAAGGGGTATTAGAATTTAGTCCAGTATTAGTAGTTAAAAGCCAAGTTGATGATTTTCTAACTTAATTATTATCCAAATAATGTACTGCTGCTAGTATATAGCCAGGCACCTTGTGACATATTCCACCGTAGGACTATATTATGTAGTGTCTTCATAAAGCTTTTCATCCACTTACATAGAAGTCTCGACTTGTCTTTTCCTCTGACGACTCAATTATGCAGTTGTCCAGAACCAGCTTTACAGATAAACAGAAAAGTGAATTAAGGTGATATTGAAGAAAATTACCTTCAAATACAGCAGTCATCTAAAAGAAGTGATAATTCAGTTGGATTTTACGCTGTATGTTTTGAAAACATAAAACTTTAGAGTTTACAGGTAGGAGCTGATTAATGAAACTATGCAGTTTACAAGGCTACATGCTAGTTTGCAAGTATAACATGTGAAGTGTTTATGAATATATACATACCAAGTCACTTGTTATTTTAATAGAAAGCATTTCTCTAGCGTCATTTAACACTTAGCTCAGGTGACAATATCTCAGATGGTTTTGAACCCAATTCTCTTCTGACTTTTATCACTGTTATACTTGTTTTTGTACTACTTTTATAACTCCATTGTCCTCAGGAAGCTAGTAACTTTTTCTAAAACTAAAGAAATTAAACTGGCCAAAGTGAAACCCTCACTAAAATACAATTAAATTAATTTGTGAATTTATATTGTTTATATGTTATAATAATACATATTAATGAGGACAGCATTAGAGAAACAATGACAAATGATGCAACGTAACTAAGGTTATTTTGTGCAGTCATTTCTTTAATATATGCAGAAAACTTACTTTAAATGAATCAGGAAGATACTCAACCATTTCCAGCAAAGGACACTTATTGGCACTAGAATAGTGAGAGAATGTCACAACAGCTTCTTCCCATCTGCAAAAATTAGTGGATAATGGAAAATTAATTAGCTCCTCTTTTAAATTAACTACTTTAAATTATTTGAGTTTTATTTAGGATATTATCTTGCAAATCACAATATATAACAAGTTTACATACCATCAATTGGAAAATCAGCTGTTTAGGGAGTAATTGAGTAACATTCTGGATGCTTCTATACGAATGATTCATATTTAACTCTGTTACAATTAAACAGAAGTGCTTCAGCAACGCTAAGACCTTCTAAAAGGTATGAAACCTGAGCTAAAGCTGGAATCTTGGGTTAAAAGATTAGGTGGGTAATAGTAAATACAGTAAAATACTGGCAGTGTTCTGCAACTCTTGCCAAGAGATGTGATCATTAGGCAATCGTGCAGCAATTTTATTCCTGAAGTGGGGCTTCTCTATATTGTTCTATAAAATATTCTAAACTGCAGCTGAACTGTCACATTGTAAAATATTCGCAACATTTAAACCAACCATTTTAAATTTAATCTCTTGAATGGTATCAGTTGTACTCACATTTTGTTTAAAATTCTGTAGGTATTGAAGCATTATGGAAAAGGCCAAAATTATGTATGTGAAAAGAGGGAAGACATGGGAAGGGCTACTTATTTCTAATGGGTTCTACATGTTTGTTGGTTGGGGTTTTTTTCACAGAATCTGAATACTCAATCTAATTTGGAAAACAACAGGCCACATATCTGATGTCCATTACAATTATGCCTTTTTTTTTTTTGCTCTCACTGGAACACAACATAATCTCTGGAGTTTTAAAATATGTACCCAGTCTTACTTACTGAACTACAGGGTTTCAGAACTTAATCTCAGCTACAAAACAAAACACAATGGAAAATAAATTCAAGAAGCATTTTCTCTATATCTCACCTTTTGTGCAAAATGACAGCAGACACTACATCTTTTCTCCTATTGTGTATTGCTTCATGGAAAAAAGAAGCTACTGCTTTGTTGAACAGAATTTTCGCACCGTAGTCAAGAAGTAACCTTACTGCTTTTGCATGTCCTTCTCTTGCAGCCAGGTGCAAAGCTGTGTTCTGTGCAGAAAAGTAGTACAGCAATGCATCCATGAGAATCATTTAAAAATAATAATAATTAAAAAAAAGAGTACATATTTCAGTCCTTTCCCAAACTGAAAAGCCACATGCTATTTTCAGTTGCAAGCCCTGAATATTTTTACTAGCAGCATTAAAAAGCAGAATATTGTCACAGAGATTCTGATGGAGATTATAGACAAGTTCTTTTCGTCTACAGCTACAGTAGTCCTAAATCTGAAGAGGAAACTCATCTGTAGGTAAGAAAGGCCAAGTCATTAATATCTTTTAGTTTTTTAACTAACAAACTGTAAGTCACAAATAGGTAAAATGATGGTATCTACAGATAGAGAACACCTGCATTTGATAATCAGGAAGAGAAGCATCATACATACAAACAAATCTACAAGAAAATCTGCAGGCACAGTTTTACGAAAGGAACATTTTTTTCTTTGGTATTTTCATAAAAGTAAGGCAATGAGTGGTACAGGAATCAAGTCACAATGAAACTGACTTTTGAAAGCCTTTGCAACGCACACAGACTTTTCTGAGGGAAATTAAGAACTAAGCATTGGCATCTCATTAATTTCTAGGCAAGATTTGTTCCTAATCTAATAATTCTAAACATTTTCAACACCAGTTCTCAGAGACATTAGCAACACCTTCTGTGCTAGAAACTGAATAGTACTTCAAAATGACCACCCTATGTTTTCTGATGGGGAACTGTTAGGCAAGTTCATACAAGAGGTCTCCAATTCAGAAAATTTATCCTGTCTTGACCCAACAGTTACTGCATTTGTCCAAACCTCAGAGCAAGACAGGAGCTCTATCTATTGGATGTTGCTGTGCAGAACAGATGGATTTCAAACAATATGTTAATAATCTATAGTTCATATTAGATTTTTTTAAATCTGTATAAGCTTCTTACATTTAAATTACCAATATTTGTACTAAATTGTTAAAATATTCTTGCCCTGTAAAGGAGGCAAGAGGGACATGCAAACAATGCTATGTGAACACATACCCCTTCTTCATCCACTCTGTCAGTGCACTTCACGTTAGTATCCAAAATGATCTGCATTGTGCGAGTGTATCCTCCGAAGGCGGCATGGTGCAGGGCTGTCCAGCCTTTATAATCACTTACATGTAAAATATATAAAATACGTATAAAGTTAGGAATTATAGATGGAAACATTTTATGAATTTAAAGTCAATGTAAGTGCCTCCTTTTCCGACTTAAACCTCTTTTCTTTGGCATGACTACTGCAGAGATGTCAATGCTTTCTGTCAAGGATTATGTGATTATCAATGCATCATTTGGAAATAAAAGGTTCAACTCAGTATTTGGGTCTCCATATCTCTTTTCTACTCTCTCTGTGTTTCTGTATATATCTGGATTGTGCCTCTTTTCTTATATGTCCCTTGAAAATGACACAAATGCTTCCAATATTCCCTTACTAACACTTGGCAAAAGATGTGGAATAGGTCACAGAATTTTGCATTTGAAGATAGTCAATATATAAAACATTCCAAGCACACAAACCTATTCCTATTAATATTACTTCATCTTAGTATAATGAAACTCATGAAGCCTTTTATCACATAGAACCTACCAGGACATTTCTTTAAAAAATGCCAGATTGAAGTCTAAATTAAGCCTAAATACATACACGCATAGGTGTGTACACATAGATATACATACATAGACATAGACATACTTTTATCTATGCATATGTATGTTATTGTCACTTCCTTGCTAGGTGTACTAGTTCATCTAAGAACACTGGAAATAAAGGGTTTGACAGTAATCCATCAGTAGGTCATCCACAATCACAAATAATGAGCATATGATAGGTCGGTTTGCTAAAGGATCTCCTCGGAATGCTCAGGCCCCTAGCTCCAAGGTGTAGCTGCAGTGGACTTGGAAGCACAGGGCTTGAAAGTTAAAGCTCTAGACTGTATCTTGGAAACAGGACTCTCAACTTTTGGTAGCTCTGGGTCCTGGCTTTACAGATGTGAGCCTGGAAGTTTTTGTGGAGCTTCCCATGATCTGAGGATCTTTGACCTGAAATCAGGACTTAAGAGTGTAAGGCAAGTTGCCTGTGAACCACCAATCTTACGAACCCTTACTCAAGCCTGTAAGTGAAGTGATTATAGTATTTCCAAACCAATACTTTTTCCATCAAGAAGTTCAGCATTCCTCTCAGTTGGATTTAGAGAAACCTCCGTTTCCCCAGCATTAGAAGCCTTTGCAGCGAGCCATGATTCTGTGTGTCAGGCAGAAGCAAGGCAAAATCAATCAGTTTAGTTTTACAAATATTTTATAAATATGCTCTTATATTGTATATTTAGTTTTGTATATATTAATGTATTAAATATTTCATATATTGTAGTTATATTGTATTAATGTCTCAGCAGACGGACATAAAATGTAGGGTGATAGCTCTTTTTTGCCTTAATGAATGGAAATCTGCATACTTACCAGAGAAAAAGGGCCCCTCTCTTCAGAAGAAACTGAACTACCTTCTCATGACCATTCTGGGCTGCCAAATGAAGGGGAGTCATTCCCTTCTTATCACCTTCATTCAAAAGTCTTGTGTCTTTCATATCTCTTATAAGTCGTTGACATGTATTGATGCGCCCGTAGCTTTGAAAGACAAGCATAGAAATTATTGTCAAAAAAATACAGATGGAAAAAATGGCACTGATTCCATTGTCTAGACTGCACTACTAACCTGGCAGCAAAGTGTAATGGTGACTTCTTGTCTCTGCTCTTAGAGTAGATGGAAACGTTGAGGCTGAGTAAATTATTTACAGAGAGGGCCACACCTTGTCTGCATGCATAATGCAATGGAGTGCATCCTTCGTTATCTTCATCCACTACAAGATTTTTAATATGTTCCATCTGTTACCCCCCCAAAAAAAAACCCAAAAGCACAGAATTACATTTATATCACCAATGCTCCACAGCTTCTAATAGTTCATAACAATAGCATTTATACTTTAAAGCAGTATCTAAAAATAAGAAACAAACTTTAGGAAAAGGAAATTTGTCAACAATGAGCATTTAATGGCTGCTGATTTGTGGGTCACCGTTTTTTCAAGCAACTGCTCTTGGAAGAACCAGCAGTTTGCCACTCTGCACCCTTACTGCAATCCATCCTCAGTACAAGTATAAAACGGGGGATTCTTCTGTGCTGCCATTCAACCATAATACTCATCGCTGTCAGCAGAAGGCTTGTACAGAATGTAAGGGTAGTCTACAGTCTGTATCCAGTAGCAAAACCTCTGGCTGTCAAGAACCATCAGTTCACTGGTTTACAGCGTAATTTTATGTCACCCATTTCTCTTTCTCATCTTCACTTCCCTGTTTTTCCTCCGTACCTTGTCTATGTATATCCTTTCTTAAAGCAACTAAAAATCTCCTCCCCTGGTCTGCTCCACTCCTTTGTCTGAATTATTAGTGTGATCAATAATCAGAAAGTCAATGCAGATAACAGAGAGTTATTACTCTGGTTTAAAACTGATTCTCTACATCTGCTGAAAAGGGAGGTTAAATCCATTCTGCATTACTAATCAAAGTTGTGTACAGGTTTCAGCAGAGGTTGGAAGATCAGTTATATTTCACTCACATTTAAAAGGTTGTTTCTGGAGCTCTAGAGGCTAGAAATTTTAACTTTCAAGCGAGCTTGGGCTCTAGCAACATGAGTCCTTCACCTCAGCATAGCTAAACACAAATCCATGTTTGAAACCCTTTAAAAAACTAAATCCAAGACTTCATTAGAGTCCAGTCTATGGAAAACTCCTGCAGAATATGCTGTAAGCTATTTAAGTCCTCGAGCTTGACTTGAATATGAGCACATCCCCTAGCTTTACTGCATGCAAGCTGGGAAAATAGCAGTGAAAAATTCTATATTTTATTGCCTACCTCTTGAGCTATTCAATCCCCCAACAGCAAAATAATTTATGGGATTATGTTATTCCTTTGCCTGGCAATAAGAAAACTGTATTATTTGCTTTGAAATGTTTTCAAGAGAGATATGTACCTCTTCAAACCATTTTCTGTGACAATGGGCAACTTAACAAGTACCACAAACTTTTACAGACATTCCAAAATAAAATGGTAGTTGGTTTTTTCTTTACATTTTTCTAGTAAGATAACAGAAAAACATGAATTGATGCGTACTGTACCTGTAGAAATTTCTCATTCAGATGCTGTAATCCTCCAGGCTGCAATACCGTCAAATGCAAGAAATTTCGACCCAGATGATCTTTTAATGACACATTTGCTCCTAGATAAATACAGAAATAAATACCAGCAACTTCAAAACTGCTGGCCCCTGGCACTAATTGACAGTGTTTAAGACAAAGGAACAAATGCTGAACAAACATGTTTATGAATCTATAAAATAACAAATATTATTTCAAGCTAACTTTATAACATATAATTTTACTTACAAAAAAAACCCTACTGACACTCAGATTTCATTGTTATCTCATGGATGTATGCATTTTGTATTTCACTGTAGCACTGAGATTTATGTGGGGGTCCCTTATATTCAGAGATACTGAGCACCCACAAGTCAGAGGTAATTGAAAGATGCAGATGCTCACCTCCTCTGATCTTTTAAGGTCATAATCTTGTTACAGCTTCAAAACTTATTACAGGGCTTATTAACAAAATCAGTTACATTACTATTAACAAGAGGAAATACAGCAACAATAATTAGCTTGCATCAGTTTAAGAAGGACAGGGAACTGCTGGAGAGGGTGCAACGAAGGGCTACAAAGACGATTAGGGGACTAGAACATCTTTCTTATGAGGAAAGGCTGAGGGAGTTGGGTCTTTTTAGTCTGGAGAAGAGAAGACTGAGGGGGGATCTCATCAAGGCTTACAAATACTTAAAGGGAGGGTGCCGGGAGGAGGGGGCCAGTCTTTTTTCAGTGGTGCCCAGTGATAGGACAAGAGGTAGTGGGTACAAACTTGAACACAGAAAGTTCCATCTGAACATGAGGAGGAACTTCTTGACTTTGAGGGTGGCAGAGCACTGGCACAGGCTGCCCAGAGAGGTGGTGGAGTCTCTGACCTGGGAGACATTCCAAATCCACCTGGATGCCATCCTGTGCAACCTGCTGTAGGTGGACCTGCTCTGGCAGGGGGGTTGGACCAGATGATCTCCAGAGGTCCTTTCCAACTCCTAACATTCTGTGTGATTCTGTGTGTGTGTGAAAAGCGTAGCAATTGAAAGATATAGCTCAAACATTTTCACGGTGACTGTGATTAAAAATAATCACAGGTAACACCTGAAATTTGGGCTTTAACATTGAAAGACTGATTGCTGGTATGAAACATGGTGTATTTATTCCACAGCTCTGCTTACTTTGTGAACTGCTAAGGAAGGCAGGTATGGAGTGCCAGTGCCACCTCTACCTTGATAAGCATGACACATGGCATACACATTTTTCTACAGCCTGTTCACTCTGTACTAAAAGTGGGAGAACCATCACACTAACTCTTCCTTTATCTCAGGGGATACCAGCACTGTGCAGCTGTTTAGCTCAGCTGGTCCTGGACCATATGCTGAAGTACTGAATGGAAATTGAGACGAAAGTTAGACACAGAGTTTTAACATGTATGAACCCTCAAAGGAAGTATATCATATATGTATATTCCTTTTTACCTTTTGAGAGCAGTAAATTCACAATTTTCCACGATGCACAGGAAGTGGCCAACAGAAGTGGGGATCGACCTTCTATGTCAACACTATCAATATTAGCCCCCTGCAATAAAGAATTTCAAGTTTATCATAAATAATGAATAAATTAAATTTTAAAATGGTGTATAAGCATAGCAGAATTACAGGCATTCTTCGTAACTCCAGATGCTCAAGATAAATAAATTCAATAAATACATTACATCTCTATGTAAAACTACTATGTTTTCAAATTATCATCCACAGCCTGGTCATCTATATATATAAATTTAGATGCCCTACTTCTAGGTATACTGAACTCACAACTCATAACCTTTTGTTAGGGTACCTTTCCATGCATTTAAATACTCAATATATATAAATTTAACTTGAAAAAACTGTGATTGAAGTTCCGGAAAAATACAAAAATTGCATCCCTTTTGAATGGTGTGGTCCCACCTATCAAACAATTACCAGAACAAGACCCTTCTGAACCTCTATGCTATATGAATACTGTTCAAGAAGTAATGCATCCAGAGACTAGTATAGTTTGATCTGTATAGCTTGATCTATCTTCATTTTCTGTTCTTCATCATAATCTATATGAGTGAAGTTAATTTTGACTCCAGAGTAGTTATATCAGCAGCAGACAGAGTTTTATTCTCCAAACTCAAGGTTTTTGACACGACCTTTTTCCAAGCACAAGGACCTGAATGAGATATGCTGGCAAAACCCCAGTTTTGCTGTTTTGTCTATTTTTGCACAAGATGCGTATTACCAGGACAGTATGGTCCCTATGATCACAGTATCACTATGATCATATCAGCAAAATACTATGTGCATAAACTATCTAAAAATCCCTTCAACAAGGTGCAGGACAAGATATAAGGAACCAATGAGATGTATGCATATTTTGTGATGTTTAAGATATAATTTTTCTAGATATTGACTTGCAAGTCAAACTGGATGTGTTGAACAAAGTACACAAAAAAATCTATTTTATTTCAGATAATTTGAAAAAAAATCAATGGGAGTTTTTCCATTAACTTGAATCATCTTTGAGTCCAGTCCTAATTTGAGAGAGAATTAATCATAATCATGAGCAATATTTACTTTCTAGGATGGTAAAACCTGTAATGTAGTAATAAGAAACATTTAATAAATGTATAATGATTACTTTACCACAGACAACAGGAAGCTTCCAATATATGTTGATGAAATGTTTGATAGTAACATGTGCAGAACCCTTTCCCCAGTTACCTTTCTACAATGTAGGACAATCTCTTAAAAACGTTCTTATTCATCAAAGAAGCAGACCTTTTTTATCCAAGTGCCTCATCAATTTCAGTGAATACAGGGCAGCAATTTCCAGTTAATAGCACAATCTTTAATTCTTCCCTCCAGCTAACATCATCATTCAGCCTTCAGCAAAATGAATTCAGCAGCATTTATGATTATTTATCACATATAACTTATACGTTGCCACATATATTTACCACCTTTATGATACAGCTGAATTAAAAGTTTGTAAATTTAGTTTCTGAACTCCTTTTAATTTTGCATTTATACTTTAATATATATGAATTACACAGAGATTAACACAAAAACAAATATTATGCAATTTTAAAAAATAGCAGCATTTATACCAATTTAATCTTTCATTTTTCTGTTAGTGAAGTCAAAAGAAGCAAAAGGGGAAAAAGGAAGTTCAAAAAAAGAAGCAAGAGAATGTGTGAAATTACTGCTTATTGACTTTGAATAAGCGTGTTTCAATAAAATTAATGAAGTAAACTCAGGAAGCTGCAGACACCTCAATGCTGAACTGTACAGGACACCACAACAAAAAAACATTAAAAGATGCAGGGAAATTTCTAAGATACTAGCTAAATCATGAGCACTTTCTGATTTTCATGTCTTTAATCTTCTTTGTAGTTGTGTACATAACTTGTAAATACAATCATGCCATTTGCATGCACAAACCAGATACTGTGCACCAAATTGTCAAAGGTGACAATGGCCAGTTTGACATTATTGTTAGTCATTGTGCTTAAGGCTTAATTTGCAAGCCAATTTGTAAGTAGTATTTCTTTAAAGCTATAAAGTTCTGTAATGTACAGAAGTTAGGAATAGTGATATAGGTTTCTGTGTTTCGCCTTTTTATAGGCTTTGGTTAGCCTGCAGTTATGGCAAACCACAGCTGTACATCTCACCGAAACAAGAGCATGTATTCATTGCCATGTTATGTTGAGGCCAAATGTAAAATAATGAAAAGCTCTTCAAGAACTATCTGTAGAGTTTGATTCTCTGACTTTTGTGTAGCACACGAACCTACGACTTACAAAGAAATCGGTGTAATTTAAATGTGTATAGCATACATTGTGTGCCTGGACAATTCTGTTTAGCATAGCTAATCCTACTTTTCCTACCTAGAAGAGCTAGATGTAATACTATATCTGTTTACAGATCTGTTTCAGACACAAAAACTACCAAAAATACAATAAACTAAGTTAATAAGCATGAAATGTGGATATTTAATGTATAAAATAAATAAACGTTGTTCTTTATTAAAACCAGAAAGCCATTCTGAACTGGAATTTGCCATTCCTTTTGAGCAGTAACACTGCTCCACCTTTTCTCTTTCACCCTCGTGCACACCACAGCACAGGCGATAGCTAGTGACCTTGCCAGGAGTCCACAAGAGCAGGCAGCACAGGTTGCATGTGCCACATCCCACTAACCACAACTGGCGTATTTTTATCCATTCCCAGACAGGGCAAATGAAAACAGCCTGAAAACTTTGAAAATTACGTTCTTTATATGGAAAGCCAAACAAAGCCTCAGCGTAGATTCTATGAAAGAGGCCAAAATAGCCAAAAACGGCACTCAAGGAATAAAAGCTTGTTCTTAGCAAATGCACTCTTAAAGATGTTTCCTCTAATACACAAGCCTCCACCTGCAAAAATGTGTGCCTGTATTTATCAGATAATAACTTCCGTAGATAGGTTGTGTTGTCAGACAAGTTTAAGCAGTCAAACCCCACCATTTTACATTTGAATTAAAAATAAGCACAACATCTAGTTCTGACTAAATCCAAACTCTATAACAGTTTCTGAGAAAAACAAAACTGAATGTAGAAGAGAATTTTTCTTAATATAGCTGTCATGAAATTAAGTAAAAAACCTAAATATACATAAAACAGAAGAGAAGTTTGCTGACCTCTGAAAATTTCCTCATCAGAGTGAGTGGGGCATATAATGGTTTTATGAGTCTTAGTTTAATTGGTATAAATGGACAATTGGAGCATAGCCAGTAGCATCCCTGGTTGTGTTTCCTCTCTCTCCCTTGTAGTTCTTCACTGAAGAAATATAACCAAACTATACAGACTAAAAAATATTTCTAGAGCCTGCACAAACTTCAATACATAGCTATGTGATCCCACAAAAATCATATGTACATACTTCAAAGAAAGGATTTCTTTCTGGAAAAATCAGATTATAGTCAATGCACAGCATTAATGCATATAGCATTTATTTCATATTTCTTATCCTAAAAGTGAGGACGACTGAACCAGTTTGTCATACCTGGCAAAAGATTTTTATGAAAACTTTCTGAGAAAGTGAAATGGAAATAAAAATGCAAGTTTTCATCCTCTGCAACTGTGGGATGCTATTATGGAGCCACAACTACTGCTGTACTGTAACTGTTAATTATACATTATGAAAAAAAAAATATCCAAATAACCTATACCTGAGAACACATTCTCCACATGTCTCTATGCAGACCTGTAGTAATAGATAGAAATAATCTACAAACAATTTTTCTTGATTAAATATTTACCATTGATATCAAATACTCTGCCAGTTCATAATGATCAAACAATGCTGTCCTGTGGGGAAAAATGCAAAAAACACCAGCGTTAGAAAGGACAATGAAGTTGCAAGCCAAAGGGTAGCACTTTTCTCCATTTGCTGCATTTTCTAGTATTTTCAAATAAATAAATTTAAAAAAAAAAAGAGATAGAGATGCCTTTACCACAGAATTCATTTTAATAAATTGTTTCCATTTTTGTCATGGAGTTTTGTTTTTAAACTAAGTTCAATTCAATTAATACACTGAAAACTGGAAACAAAGACCTCATTGATAGTTCAACAGGCATTTTACCACTGATTTTTATCGGAACCAGTCATTTCATGTCAGATCTTTTGCTGTGCTACACGTGGTCAATACAGAATTTCATAAACTTCAGACTCAGTTTATTCCAGGCAGACCTAGTGCCTCAAATCTATTTCACTGATCCAATCTTCAAAAATAACTTGCTATATATTTTGTGTAATAATGCCAGAATGGGGTTAAAATGCCAACAACTTAGCCAAACTTGTATTCTGACTGTGGCAGGCAAAAAAAAAAAAAGAAAAATGGTAATATACTGATATAAACCGTGATGAAATTTATCAATTTAATAAAAATATTTTAAAGCTGTCTATACAGCAGAAAAATTCTCAGGTTTCATTCTACAATAAGACATTAAAGTACCTATTATAGGAAAAAAAGAGGTCAAAGCAGGAAGTATAGCACAGTTAAAACACACGCTCTAACTGTTTTCAGAAGTCAGACCCCTATTAAAGGTTTTGACTCAATAAGCAACACAGAAGAACAGTTCCAAGGTTGTACTGTATCTCAAAGATAACAGTTGCCTTAGCAGTATAAGAGGTAATAACACAGAGTGTACTATAGTTAGAACTGATTACTCAAAAGACATATTTTAAAAATCATGTCATGGTTCCAAATAAGTAGAGATGCCTCTATTATCTACACCAGACCCCTCCAGCCAGGGATAAATACTGAATGCTTTAGACACACTCAAAATAAATTCCAAGGCGACTGAAGAGAGAGCGAAGTAATTTTATAAAATATTTAGAAGGAAACATGACAGTAGGAACGTGAAAAGAACAAGTCCTGCCCATGCTTCAGTTCTCCTTCACTTCTCAACAAGTTAATGTTCATATTCAGTTTATTTATATCCTGAGAGATTTGGGTGATTTTCTACCTTTCTGATGACTCTTGATAATTTTTTTTTCTCTTTCAGACACAGGGAGTAAAAGAGTGTCATTCTTTTCCTAAGCTTCTTCCAAGGACAATCACTTTCATGGATATAACAGCCAGTTATCTATTAAGTAGTATGTTGTGTCTGCACAGTTTTCTTTGGTGTTCTGTCATCACTTCATCTTCAATAGTTCTGTCATGGCAGCATTTCCAAGTGTACCCAAACCTTATCTTTACAACACACTTTACAACACTCTCCCGTTTTAATTTCTTCAGTTATCTTTGAATCATTCCACTTTATACTGTGTCCAAAGAACAATCATCTCTACTGTCTCTGACTTTCTACCAATTATTTCATGTTGTAAAACTCCTTGTAGAATAACACTGTAAAATTATTACACTTATATGCAGTGAGACATATTTTTCTTGCAAAAACGTATAGACAGGGAAATATACTACCTTCCCCAGAGCTGGTAGCCAGCACATTTAACTAAGCGTCTTTCTGCTACAGAAGACTGAGGAAACTGCTCCACAGTCTAGTGCTCTGCTTTCAAATGGACTGTGAAAGACTAGAAGGTCTAGAGGGTTATTACATACACAAATGTCATCTGCAACTTTTTAGTCATAGGGAAGTGTACCAACATCTACTCGTAGCTGGTCAGGTATAAGATAATTTTTTAGGGGGAAAAAAAGAAAATATTTGTTCAACTGTTCGTATCATTTGTCATTCATTTTCTGGAGAACATAACCTTGTTAGATGAAGGCATTTGTTCCTCAGCCTCAGAAGCTGTTAACAATTCCATAAACGTGTTCACCTACTACTTTACTGGAGTAAATTTTCAATACAAACTGTTAGTGATCATTCCTCGACGTGGTTCCAAGGTAACCAGAACTTTTTTGATTTTGATATCAGCACCGAAATCTTTAATATTCTGACCAAATTACTGACTCTTTCATATTGTACTAAAACCATCCTCCATCCCATGGAGAAGTTCCAACCCATTGGAAGGGTGTTCCAAAGTGTATTTTATAAAGTATAACTGGATGCTGATCAAAACTAAGAATATTGTGGCTCACAATTTATAGCGAAGTCTGGCAGAACAGCCTCCTACCTGTGAAGCAATGTTTCCTTATTCCCATCTACAGCATCAATAATGGATTCCTCACCGGCATAGGATGACATCATTAACTTCACAATCTCAGTTGCTCCTTGAGTGGCAGCAAAATGAAGTGCTGTGCATTTTTCATTCTGTAAATGGGAAAATAAAATAACATTTAAATATTTAAACCCCAACAACCTAACCTCCACCCTGTTAGACACACCGGTGATCTAGCCCAGGATTTGTAACTTCTAAATGCCTAAATTCCTATGCAAGTAATGAAACTTTAGTAGTGGAACTCCAAAGAGATCTTAAAGACCAGAAAAGACTAAACAGATAGTTTTAAAGGATCACTACAAAGGTTCTCATTATTCTAGGCCAAGTTCCTGAGATATGAGATAATTATGCTCTTAACAATCTTTTGTAGTTGAATTAATAAACAGACACACAGAGCACCCTTTAATACAAGAGACGAAGTAAAGGAATGCTACAGGAAACCATAGGTAGATGAGTGCAAACGAATAAGCAAACAAAATGTGCCTACGTAATACAGAAAATTATTTATTTCTGACAGTATTTTTGACTTTCATAAGTGGAATCTTCCTTAGATGCCGGTCTTACATAAAATTTTCTTCAGATTAAAAATAACTTGGTCTAACATTAAACAATTATAAGCTAGACAGTCATAAAATTATTAAGCAATAAATAAATTATTAGAACAAGATTTGCCAAAACAGGATTTCATTTAGCTAGATGGGACAAATTAACTTTGATACATGCCTGAGGGTTTTCATTTTGTCCTTTTTAGAACAGGAACATTTCAGTGAATGCACTGGAATGAGCTTTTACACAATGCCATAAGCATTCCCAAAACAGTCTTACCCATCACAAAATCGGCAGCACAAGCAATCTTACTCAAAAGCTGTGTGTTCAAAGAATCAAACCAATAAAAGAAGGCTAAACCATGTTTAACTATTCTCTTATGAGTTGATTTCAGCCCTGTAAACAATTTGATTAATGGCAGATATCTTCAGAGCTGGTTGTTCACCATGAAGCTGGGCACAGGCCCTTACACGAGCAGTGTAGGCAGTAGCATCACAAATTTGTGCTTGCTTACAAAGAACATACTGTAAGGGCCAGGGCAAGGCTGAGGATAAACAAGAATGATGAAAAAAGGTCAGATCAAAGATCCCGTTTCTGAAAATGGATGATAGCAGGTGCACAGCAAAGAGTTTGCGAAGAATGCCGTACCATTCTCCAGAGTGCTCTCCCAGACTCCACCTGTTCATGACTCAAGGACTTCCTGAGCCAGAGGGTATGTCATTGTACCCAGTAGTTGAGGACTGATTTTTCTTCTATGGATCTGCACAAATGTATTTTGAATCTATGCAAAATTTTCATAGTCACAATATCCTACGTAATTTGTGTAAAGAAACCTGCCATTTTGCCTGATGGAACTACAGACTTGTCTTCATTTGCTGCTCCCTACATTTTGCATTGGAAGAGGCAATGTACAATGATTATCTGCTCATCTTTTTTTCATACCACTTACAGATTCAGAGATATCTAGGTTTTACCAAAATTATATTTCTCTCCGTTCAAAGTTTTACCTGTTTTAGATCAATTTGGGCTCCAAATTCAATGCACATTTTAATCATTTCAAGGTCTCCACTTTGAACTGCTAAATGAAGTGGACTGCACTTTCCATTATTGGTAAAATTGATGTGGGTTTTAGCAGAGTGACCCAATTCTTCACCTGAGAAATGAAAATAAATGGAAAATTTTTAAGCAAGAAAGATAACAGAAGCTATCACGGCTTTCAAAACAAGTGTATTAACTGGAATAATATTCTCCCCCTCAAAATATGAACATTTCACATCTATCATTAAACAATGGATGGGCATACATTCAGGAATGCAGTTAAGCTGCTGCCGCAATCCTACAAATGTTACTAGCATTAATTGCCATAGGAATAATTGCATTAACTTCTTATGAGTTCAATCACTGTTACATATATCATACATATATATATGCTTGTTTGCAAAGTTCTCTGAGAATTAAAGCAGTAAATTGGTAACGCTACTATACATAACAAATCTTACTGACTGCTTGGGAACAACATATTTACCTTTTTTTAAAAGAATTTCCATACATGTTTTTGCACCTGAAAATGCAGCTGCATGGATAGGCATGCATCCTGTTTTGTTTGGTTTACATATTTTCCCTCCATTTTCAATCTGAAAAATAATGTGTGGATATAGCTTAATGACATACAGAAAATTCTGACCAGTGAACATACTATTACAGGTATAATCTCCTGAGTAGCTGTCTCCTTTCTTTATGTTACTTATGTATTGTGAAGTTTATAGTCACACATCTCTATATACATGCACTTCATTTTGTGATCTGATGACCTTCAAAATTAGTTTAAGTTTTTTCTGTTTGCCACTCAGATATATTTATACATGCTCTTAAAAGATTGAAGTTGGTTAGTAACCTATGCAAAGTAACTTGAATATTAGGTTCATGATTAACCTTCCTCCATTGAACAAAAACAGACCACAGGAACAGAGTAACACTCCTTCAAGGTACACAGAATGACATCAAAAGATGAGAGATAATTATACCTACCAGGAGAGTCAGTGCTTCAGGATTATCCTTGTAACATGCTACAATTATAGGTGTGTTTCCTGCTTCACCTTCCAAATTAACATCTGTACTGCTATGCTGGACTAAAATCTAAATGTTTAAAAAAACACAGTCAACCATAAACCAAATACAACAACACATTCCTACTCCATTGTTTTTATTGTTTATCACCCCTAGCACAGCCTGAACCGCATAGGCAGAGGAGGAACAGAAAGAAGGAGAATGTAAAGACAGGAGGGTGAAAAATACAGGTGGGAACAGACAAAGAAAAGTAAGTCTTTATAGCAGACAGCTGGGTAACTAGGATAAACACAGCACATAGCTGCAGTGTCTTAAAGCTTTACTTAACAATTTCCCCAAAACTGGGCGAAAATCTTTTCTGTAGCAAATTGCAGATGGGGATTTTCAGCTGAAGTTTGTTATAATGTCTTGTAATGTTCTGTGTTCCCTGGAGAGTCACAATGTTGCAGACGCTGCTCAATCAGGCATCTATGAGACAGTTACTTAAGATCAAGGGAGACGGGCCTTGATGAAAACAGGGTCCCTTCCAGCCCTGAATTCCTGCTTCAGTCCCTATGTTAACTCCTAACAATGAGTTACCAGTATCACCAGTACCTCTATGATTGCTTCCAGCTTTTTTTGAGAAGCAAAGGATCTGGAAATGATAATGACCATACTGCACCACGTATTTATTCATCCAACTACATATTTATTTAATAGTCTTTCAGTAGTTCCAATGAATTTTTCTGTACTGGAGGAACTGGCACAGTTTAATCATTCTCAGGCAATTTGACAATAGAAACGAAAGGAGAATTAGCCTGAATAAACAACAGAGTGGGGAAAAAACGAGAGCACATATTTAGTCAAGAGCAGAGCTGTAAAATGACCCAAATTCAAAACTTAATACAAAGCCGATTTTAAAAATGTCATTGTATTTCAGATTTTATTGGTTTTAATTCATAATAAATACAGATTTTGTAAAAGATGTGAGGACAGTGAAGTATTTTAGCACTGAAAATCTCTAAAGGACTTTAAGTCTTGGATACAGGAACATGTTGTTCTTTCTTTTGTTTGGATGAACTAGAAAAATATAAAATTTTAAAGGGAAAAGCAAGTGATGCGGTGTTAAAAGTTGTATTCACCCAGTAAATTCAAGAACTTTATAAATTCTAAAATTCTATCCAAATGCTGCATATGGAGGGAAAGCATTCTCACTGCACTTGGACAAATGATGAAAAAATTATGCAGCTTGAAATCTTAATACGGTTGCTATTTTACAAGATTCAAAATGGACACCTTAGTAATTTCTTCACAATATATTTTTGTGATTTCTAATTGCAGCTTTAGTTCTGCTGTTATTCAAATGATTACTACAATGTTGGTTTTAAGAAAGGTGTTTTCTCACTAATTTTAATCTGGTTTTCATATCAAAAAATAATACACTAGTTTCAAGAAAATCTTGATACTTCTACGACTCCTTATACAATTGTAATAAAAGAATCAGAACAAACTTTTGAAATAACACGCCTATATGAAATTTTTAGTGTTAAAAAAAAGTTTTTGAAAAAAGTGTTTTGAAAACTTAAAAGGATTCTCCATGAACCATAACAACTACTATCATAGCACAAATATGAATATTTTTATAAATCAGTAAGTTACCTTTTACTTGCTGTGCTAAGAAGACATAAACATTTCTATAAGCAACGTGTTACACATCCTGCCCACTAAATAAAGCATATGAGGCAATACGGCACCTATAAACAAGGTTTTGGTGTTCTCCACACAGCTGCTGTCAAGCTACTTATCAAGTCTGCATATTTATGTGGACTTTAGACTTACCTTAACAATTTCATTATGCAGGGACTGCACGGCCATATGCAAAGGTGCCATCATATTTGAGTTGAGAATGTTTGGATTGGCTCCTCTGCTGAGAAGCAAACTGACACTTTCAACCTGGTTTTTCTTTGTGGCCCAGTGCAGTGGGGTATTTCCAGAAGAATCCATCACATTTAATACTGGGTTGAAGGAGAGAAAACAAAACAAAAATAAAACCAAAGCAAAACGACCAAATATTCTGATCACACTGAAAAAAAAATAATTGTCTTCAATGAAGGTTTAGGTCTGTGTTACTCCATTTCTTTGAAGAGAAAAAGGGAAAGGTTACATGTTACACAGTGCGCTGTGTTAAATTGATTAAATATTGCACTGAATACACAGTATTGGTTGGAAAGATGAGAGGGGTGAGAGACCTGCCTATTTCTTGCCCATTACTATATACCTTTTTTCTGCCCCTAAGAGTTACTTGATTTCCCTTTTTCCTTGCCTATTGTCTTTCCTGTCTTACTTGACTTTGCAGCTATGGCTTTAGAGGCTGTACACAACAAGTGAGTGTGAATAACTAAAATAGGAGATAATAAACAAGTGTTTGCAAATTAAAGACCATACCTATTCTGACTCACTTAAGAACACAGAAGTAAATCAGTTCTCACCAGTTATAAAACTGGTCTGTTCTACACATCTTTTTGAACTTGAAAATTGCAAATAAACTTCAACAAATACTATAAAAAAATTAAGACAAAAATTATATAGTGAAAAGAAAAAGAAAGTATTTCAGCCAGACTAATCTAAAATTAGATTGGCCATCATTAGGTGAAAAAAAGGAGCTTCTCAGGGCCATTGTATGTTTGCTCAGGAGCCCAGTCTATCAATGGAGTCCTATGTAGTTCACAACGTTTATTAGTAACTACTAAACAACATGTTTTACACAGAATGTTTTTCCATCATTCAAGGTCCCTCGTTCTCCTACTTATCACTTTTCCCCTAGATTTCTTTAGATGGCCTATCACATCAAATATTTATTCTTCCCCACTATTATGTAAACAAGTTGTGATGACAACTTGAGTGACAAGTATAAGAAACCAAATTAATCCTCTTTTATGTTATATCTCTTCTTACACTATCTCTTCTGCATTATAAATATAAAAAAAGATACATGACATAAATAAGACAAAAAGTCAGGCCCACTGTACTTCACTGCAGTTTTCTTTTTCATATGTGAAGACTATAAATCTGAGTCCCAACCAAAATCAGATACATCGATTCACTGCATTAGAGAGAAAACAGTCCTGACATAACAAGGACGACCCAAACCATACCCAAACCATACTGCAAGTCGTGGCAGACAGTTTGAACTGTATTTAAATCTATAAATGTAGACAACACATGCCAGTTCTGCTTCAGTTGGGTAGCAAACACTTTGATTATTGAACTTTTTTGGTCTGTTAAATAAAATAGTTCATAAAATGTGTGTTACCTTCACAGGAAGAATCGTCTATGATCAACTGCATTAATTCTATTTGACCTCCTTCTGCAGCATGGTGCAGTGGTGTAGCATTTAATTCATCCACTTTGGTAAGCCCAGAACGATTCTTCTTAATGAAGCTCCGTAGCCTACAGGCACTTCCATCTGAAATCACCTATTTTGGACACAAATATTCTTTTTCTCGCTCTCCTAATAGGCAAGATGTTAACAATGCTATAACGGTTACTGTGAGCATGTTACCACTCAGTAATTCTCTCCCAACTATTTAGTTTCATACAGAATTAAACAAATCCTGATCAGATTGAGCCAGCAGTGAAACTCAGATTGATTTAATTGATTGCAAAATCAGACCCAGATAAGAAACAGTGCAAAATTAACAAAAATGGAAATTATCTTGAATACGTTATTTTGTCTTCTGTATTGAGCTCAAGATCCTCTCTCCACCACAGAAGATCTCAAATAAGCAAATTTGTCACTTACTGTTTTATACTCTCGCCGGTTGTGGCCATGTCAAATGAATTCAACAGAAAGGAAAAAGCAATAATCTTGATAAATTCCTTTTCTAGATCTTTCTACAGTGACTGACATTATGCCATGGGCTTTCAAGTTCAGCTGTTGGGTTTCTGTGATGTTCTTTATGTCAGAGCAAACAATAAATTCTTTAATTTCAACAGTATCTTAAAAGCATTCCATGGGCTCTTATCTCAGTCTGAAACAACTGTATTACAAGAAAATTCCGACAGCTCAGCCCACTGACACCTTAATATCTCCCTGGGACCGTGCTCTGCAACCGAAGCCCACTATGGGGAACTCTGCCGATGCTTACTTTATGATGTTCTCCAAATATTTTTGTTAGTGTTTCAAACCCCATATTATACAAAGAAAAGTGACAGAAAAAAAATATTACAGTAGAATGGGCAGGACCAAATTGAGAATAAAAAAAAAAGAAAAATGGATATCAAAAGTAACACAAAACTTCCCAAAGATGTGTAAGCAAGCAAAGGGTAAAAAAAAAGGAAATCCCCTAAAATCACTGTTCCCTCCTCAGCTGCAAAAGAAACGGAAAACTTTGCTCTACAGCATCCCCTGAGCCACAGAGACTCAAACATTTTTGTTGTCATTAAGCAAATATACATTATGGGGCAGCCCATTCATATGCTTAAGCACGTGTTTAACTCCCTTCAGCTTAATAGTCCCATTGACCTCAGCGAGGTCACTCGTGACTGATGTTACAAAGGTGTTTAAAGATTTAGAAGGCTGGAGCCGAACACAAAGGTATCATATGCTTCAGGAGTGCGATTAGAAAAAGCTAAGAGAAAACAGCTGATATGATTGTGGAAAGGGTATTTAAGATGACTCAACTGTCATAAAAATAAGATGTCAATTACCTACATAAACATCTATACCTCTTATGCACATCAAAAAGATATTTAAGAAAACCTTATTATAGAGCCCAGTATCTTCCATTCCTTCTAATATTCTAACTCAATTTTAATTGTCATTTTCCAATCTTTCTATTCATTTAAACCACTTTTTGCCACTCTTTACACTGGAACTTTTGTCTACGCAAGACAAAATGTGGCTGAAATGTGGCATGATGATAATTTCTATCGACAAAAACAAGACTTTTCAGCCAGCACTGCAGTGTTGCATTAACAAAATAGGAAACTATGATATCAGTTAGGTGTTCTCAATACTTCTGTTGGTTCGAACAGCAAAGGAAGCTACTCTAAACAACAGCAATTCCTTTGCCCTTCATCTGAACAGTGCTGCAGTGGCAGATCACCCACCGGAGTCACAAGCCACGTTATGCTGAAGAGGTGTTGCTCAGGACTACACCTAGCACATGGAAAACAAGTCTAGAAAGGATCTCAAGAGGTCTTTAAACCCACCCACACACTTTGTCAAATTTGTTCAGCCTGCTTTTAAAAATCTCTTAAGGTACCCAAGTTATCTGTCCTGTAAGCAGCCTCTTGCTTTGCATAATTATTCTTACCCTTAAAAAAGGCTTCCCTAACATTTGGTCTAGGTGTCCCTAGCTGCAATATAAATGCATCACTTCTTGTGCTACTCTCTGTGGAAAAGGGAAGAGGTTATATCCTCCCTTGGCAGCAAGTTCGCCTTTGTAGGCTGTGCTGCTGGCTCCCTTTCACTACATAACAGTTCCAGCACTTCTAAACTTTCCTTTCGGGACATTTTTGCTAGATGGTCTACTCATTCCCATCATGAGCTGTGGACCTCACTCTACGACAGGGACTTTTTCTGGGGAGCCATGCCGAGGGGGGACAAAAGCCCCATAGCTGCCACCTGCCACCCACCACCTCGCATCCTCCTTCGCCTGCTCCCCTCCCGTGCTGCCGCTTGCCCTGGTCCGCACTTGGCCACCCAGCACCACAGCCTTCTGTGCCCTCCCGCTCCACGGCCAGCGTGGCTCCCAGCCGGCTTCCCACCCGACAGCCCTTCCCTCACAGCTCCGCTGCCAAGTGAGGGCAACGGGCCTCCTGGAAGAAAGGGTCTCTGGGACGTAACCAAAACCAAGCCCACACAGGTGCCTCCAGAGCCCCACCTCACCCTCACCCACCTCACCCTCCGCCTTCATCCCTCCTCGTCCCAGCGCCCTCACACCAGCCCCACTCCTGGGCACCATCTCGTCCCACGCCGGCATGGGGGCCGCAGGCTGTCCCCTCACACGTGCGCCCACCACCCAGCCCCGGGGCCCCCCACCTCCTCCGCGCCCCTCCGCACCCACCTTGAAGACATCCTGCGAGGCGACGGAGGCGGCGTCCGCCTCGCAGACGACGCCCTGGTAGGAGCTGGAGGCGGCCGCCTTCTCCCGCGACTGGCAGAGGCGCAGCAGAGAACGCTTCATGGCGCCCGCCCGCCCGGCTCCGAGCAGCGCCCAGCCCGCCCGCTCCGCAGACCTGCGAGGCGAGACAAGGACTGAGGGCCGGGGCCGAGGCCGAGGCCGCGCCCGGCCACCCCGCCGAGGCGGCGGCGGCGGGAGGCGGGGA